>CANTUQ010000008.1:1800000-2017500 GCA_947683425.1 Excoecaria cochinchinensis | reverse complement strand
TATATATATATATATATATATATATATATATATATATATATATATATATATATATATATATAAAGAGCCAAATAACAAAAATATAATAATAAAATAATAAAAATAACTTAAGTCTAAATATGAAGAAGAGTTAAGACAATAAAGAAAAGGGAAAACGGGAATACATACAGAGGAGGGAAGCGAGAGAGAGAGAGAGAGAGAGAGAGAGAGCGCGCGGCGGAGAGCAGCTCCGGCGACGATCGCGCCCTCTGCTGCAACGGCCAACCCACCTCCTTCGCCCTCCATTATGCCGCTCACCTCCGCCGTTTCTGCTGCATTTCCAGGAGAGAGAAGACGAAGCTTCTTTCCCCCATTCCGGCCAACTCCGGCATCCAATGGCGGCACGAACGGCACCGCTGGACTTCTAGCGAGCGGGTGCTCCTTTCAGTACCCGCCAATCTCGCTCAGCCGCTGGAAAATGGGAGATCGAAAAAGGGAAGCCGACGCCTTTCGACGGCGATTCCGACCAAACGGCATAGTGTTTGGACGCGTGACCATCGACGATGGGTTTCGGGTGTCCTGCGCTTCACGTCGGCAGTGGCAGTCGCTCCGGCGAGGCTCCGTCGATTGGTGATATTTATTGTTGGAGTAAGATAATGTTTGTGGTGTTTTGCGTTTTGATTCTTTAATGAATTGCTAATGCTAAATTAATTGACATTTTCTTTCGTCTTGAATAATTTGATGTGCGTATGGGTTTTGTTAGAGGCTGTGGACTTTTGATTACGATTTTGCGTGTGTTAGATGCTGAGCATTCGTTAGATATGGAGATTTTTAGGCTTGCTCTAGTCAATTTTAGGAATTTCTATTCAAAATTTTTAAGATATATTTACTTGTGGGTGTTTGAATTTCTAGTCCTTTGTTCTTTCTTCTTCCATGATTGAAGTTTCAGTTCATCTGCTTCTTTTGATCCATTATGATTTTGATGAGGCTGACTTTGCAATTACTGATGTGTCCTCTAGTTTTGTCCCAATTAACAGATAGTTATGATTTGGTTTTGTGTTTCTTGTTCTGGGTTTACCTTCTCTTGACTTTCATTCTTATGTTCCTCTTGCAGGCCTCTCTTTGCCTTGGGATGTCCCTTGTGAGCCTTCTTTCCCTGCATTTCTATACTTATAATTAATAGCTCCTCCGCCACTATCAGCCTAAGAACAAAGCCCATACTTCAGGTAATTATTAAAATTGTAATGTTTTATTTTTCTTTTTTTCAGAAGAAATTGAAATTGTTTGTTAGATTTGATTGTTCTGTTTTAATTTCTCTTAAGAATTGCAAGTTACTGCTTGTTTGAAGCCTGTGCAAATTGTTTGTTCATCAATGGATTTCAAAAGATTTTTTATACCATTATAATTTTTTTATAATGGCTAAATTGCTAATCCTTTTTTTCTTTACAGGTCTGCTTTCTATTTCTTCCTTAGTTTTTTTTCTTTACAGGTAATTTCAATTTCTGTACCATTGCAAATTTTTTGTTTATCAATGGATTTTGAAATATTATGATCTTCTCCAGTAAGCTCAAATCTATAGGTCTAGTTTTTATTTCTTCCTTTTTCTTGTCTATTTATTTGTTCTTTGTGATTATAATTTAAGCATTTTATTGTTTATGCTGAGTGGAAGCACGCTTGACTTGAAGCCATCATAATTTACTTTCTTTCTTGTGTTTGTTTTGATACATTACTCCTGAAAACTCTACCAGACTTTATCTAAAATCATGATTTTAGATAAGCCAGGTTTGAGTATTGTTTAATGTTTGTCCTATAAATTATATACTTACTAAACAATTGTTATACGTGAAGAATGGATTCGAATTAACTTGTCATTAATTTAATAGACTTAATTGGGTGAATATGCATATTATGTTTGGGTAAGATGTATCATGTATGTGTATAATCTAAAATTTATCCCTGAAATTGACAGTTTAGTAGAATTATGATACAATTATAGTGAAATTTAGGTTTATTTGTTTACTAATGTTAGATACAAATAAGGCAATCAGTGTTGAAGATGCTGAATAATTTTTTTTTAAACTCATAAAATGCTAGTTTAATTTTATAGTTTAATTTTCCACTTCGCTTTCTATGAATTAATTGCTTTGATTTTATTTTATTTGCTATTTATTGTTAACTTTAATTTTATTTTTTCTCATAATTTATAAATTAGGTGGTTCGTGAAGTAATTAAAGATTCAAAATGGCGGCGTTTCGTGAATGTTTTAAGATTTTATAATATGTTTTTTTGTTATAATTTTTAAATATTTTATGATTGTGGACATGAGTTTGTATTATTTAATATGATTTTAATTATATGTAAATTAATTTTTAATTTTATTTTATTAAAGAAATTTGGGTATTTTGAGTCTATGATATTATATTTTTTAAATTAATAGTATTGTTAATAATATTGTATAATTATTATTTGCATAAATTAAATTTTGGATCTAATAATAATAATAATAATAATAATAATAAATTAAATTCAAACTAATAATAAAAAATTAAATTCAAAATAATTATAAAAATTTTAATATTTTTAGCGACGGAATAGCGATGGATTTTTCGTCGCTAATATTTTTTTTAATATTTATGGCGACTAATTTAAGGAGTTATTTAGCGACTAAATTTTTATTTTTAGCGACGGAATTTGCCGTCGCTATTTTTAGCGACTGTTATAAGTTTTAGTCGCAAATTTTTTGCGACGGAGCTAATAGCGACGGATTAATCGTGGCGTCGCGGGCGTCGCTAAAGGTAATTAGCGACGGAAAAAGCTATTTTAGCGACGGAAAATTCCGTCGCTAATTTACTGTTTTTTTGTAGTGTGAGCCGAAAATTTTTTGCTCTTACTCCCAGCCCTATATTTAGTCAAGATGAGATTGAGAGAAAGAAAGACAGAGAGAGATCAACAAAAGACTGAAATCAGAGTGACTAAGATCGATAAGAGGCACCAAAATCAGAGTGACCGAGATCGAGAGAGAGAAAGATAGAGAGATAGAGATTAAAGAGTGACCAAAATCAAGAATGGAGAGAGGAAGAGAGAGAAAGACAGAGAGATTGAGATATGGAGAGTGAGAGATGCAGCTAGAGACAACGAGTGAGAGAGAGAGAGACACAAAAAAAAATTGATTTTCAGTTTTTTTTGTTTTTTTTACCTTCATGTCACGTTGGATCCAGCTAATAGCTGATGTGGCAAGGTGTGTTACCGTGAACATCATGTGCTAGTTGCCAAAATACCAATTTTCGGTGTTTATGACTTTTTTGTTATAAAATAATAGTTGAGTTATTTTTCGTTAAAAATTATAGTATAGTGACCATATCGTTATAATTGCCAAAGTTGAGCGACCACGGATGTAATTAACTCATTTTTCCTTTGTAAAATACTTTCAAATTCTTTAACCCTTTTTCTCAAAGTAAAATAAGGTAAATACTTGCTAGTTATTTTCTAAAACACTAACAACCTAACATCACTTTTTCTCACAAGTATTTAAACCTCACTATATGATTACAATTCAGTCTATAATCACTTTGAGAGGATGTAAACGTGTATAACTCAAATGAGATGAAAAATTTGAAACCAAATAATGTTTACGATGAAAATTGTTTACAGCTCGATATTGTTTTCAACACTTATAACTTTTGATAAACAACTTATGAAAATTCTAAGTCAAACTATTTTATTTTAGAAAAACTTTTTAATGCAATTAATGTGTTGTGAGTTTAATGTATTTTAATCTTCACTTGTTCAAAGAATTAATTAGCTGATTATGACTTCAAATAGAGCACGAATTTATGTAAATCTGCACTATTTATTTTCTTCTAATTAGAGCAAGATTTTCAGATTTGATTAATTTAAACCTATAATAGGCTGAGTAATTAATTTAAACCTACATATAATAGGCTGAGTATAGTTTTTTGAAGTATAAATGAAAGAATTAATTATATACACTATTAGTTTCTAAGTATGATAATTATTAAATTATAACCTAATTAAATTTATCTTAACTCTAAAATCCGCCAAGAATTTGTTAAGACCTCCTTTCCTTATAAATTGTCAGCATTAAGGCCAAAAATGGCACCCTAAAATAACGGAACCTATAAATTCTAAAAAGGAAATTTAATTTTGACTATTTTACATTTTCTTTTTTTTTTTTATTAAAAAAAGGAACATGAGATGATGATTAATATTTTAGGATCCTATTTATCCGTAGCATCTCTCCTATAATTGGCAAAATATCAATTATAAATTTGCAAAATTTCAATTTAATTCTCACTTACCAAATTGTTAACCTCTCTATTATATATATATTAAAAGAAAAGGTTGAAAATGGCAAATTCCTTTAACAAGTTGACAATTTGTGTCATTGTTATGATTTTGGTAAGTCAAATTTTATGCATGGCTTTAGCAATTCATCCAACGCCAGGAGATCAAAATGATGGAAAACCTGCCTTACCAAAAGATTCTTCCATTGTGGATCCATACACAGTTTGGTGAGCTTCGATTATATATATATATATATATATATATATATATATATATATATATATATATATATATATATATATATATATATATATATATAGTTTTTATCAACTATATATGTATATATTTATTTATATATATTTATATATAATAGCCATGTAAATCGTGAAATTTATTTGAATTTTGAAATATTCATTAAGGGGGGATTATTTTTTATTTTTAATTCTTTCTACACATATGTAGGTGATGTACATTTGTGTATTATTGTATCTATCAACCCATATAATATTTTCATTTTTCATATATGGTTTTGAATGTTGATGGCAAATTTATAGATACAACTATCCATAATCGATATGATTATTTTGTTATGATAATTGAATTTTTCCTTACAATTTCCTACCACGACGCACATAATGGTCAACCGTATTGTATTTCCTAAAAAATAATAATAAACCACATTGATAGATTTAAACAAATAATTTCAAAAAAAAATATTAAACTAATACTCCACAAAATTTAGGCGAATTTTTTTAAATAATGTTTTTAAAAAAATAATAGAAAACTGGTACTTGTCCAATAGTATTTAGAAAAGTGAGATTTTTTTAAAACCACAACAACTGTTTGCGGTTTCAGAGCGCGGGATCCACTGAGAAGAGGACAAAAATTACACCGAAACTACAACCACATGTCGCGGTTTCTGGTTGTCTAACTGTGTGTCAGAGAAAAGAAAAAAAAAAGTAAAACAAGAAAACAGTGGAGAGGTAAGTGGTGGGTAGAGAGAGTCGCAGCCGACAGCTTTTATTTTTTTTTATTTTTTTTTTCTTTCTGAAACGTGTCCCTTAACTATATAAAATTAAATTTTTACATATAAAATCAACTAAATTAAATTTTTTTTTTGTTGTTCTTCGCCGATCCATGAAAAATCAATTTAATTAAAAAAAGGTTAATTATAATTACATGAGGAAAAATATTATTTAAAAAAATTACCATTTTTATTCATTGTTTTATTATTCAATCAACTTTATTCATGAAAATGATACCATAATTTGATTTAAAAAATAAATTAATACTCATCAGGTTTGAATATTAATGATTAATTTCAAATAACATAATATTTTAAATGGAGTTCACAAATTGATATTTTAAATATTATATATTATAAGCTTTCAGTATATGAACTCCATGCTTATAATTATTATATAGTAATATTATTCTCCATGAAAAAATAAAGCTCTTAATAGCATTCTTTTTGAATTTTACTTTTTCCTTCTTTCTCTGTCATTTTCTTGATCTTTCTTTCTATAAAATTTGGCATTCAAAAAAAAAAAGAAAATAAGGAAGAGAAAGTTTAATTTTATATGTAAAATTTTAATTTTACACAGTAAAGGGACACGTTTTAAAAAGAAAAAAAAGAAAAAACTGTCAGCTTCCTCCCTCTCCACCCACCCACTTACCTTTTCACTCTTTTCTTTGTTTGACATTTTTTTCCTTTTCTCTGACATACAGCCAGACAATCAAAAACTGCAACCACGTATTCCGATTTCTGACACATAAACCGCAACACATGGTTGTAGTTTCAGTATAATTTCAATTCTCTTTTCATCATAGGCCCTGCGCTCTGAAACTGTAACTGCGGTTCGTAAAAAAATTTGCTTTTTTAAATACTTTCTCACAAGCACCAATTTTCTAAATTTTTTTTAAAAAATATTATTTAAAAAAATTCCCCCAAAATTTACAACTCAAAACACAACATATAGAATAATTAAATTGACAAAATCTACATTAGTCAATAACATTAATTGTCTGAGTAGGGTAAGCACAATCCAATCCAACTCGAAAAATGCAAACTTTTCAAATGTGTATTAAACTTCGGTTCTTGAAAAAATTAAAAGACCAGAAGCATATTAAAAATTAAAAATCTTCATATTAAATTGTATTTAAAATTTGATCTATTTTGGCCCGGTATTTCGATTCTTATAGAATATTTAATTTAATATAGTACAATTTTAAATTTTGAAATTTATACAATAAAAAGAATAATTTTAAGATCTACAAGAAAAATAAAAAAAATTATTAAATTTAATTGATATAAAAATTGAAATAGTATCTAAATATTATAGTTTTTGAAATTAATTACAATTTTCTACTTAAATAATATATAAAGATTGTGAGAGTTATTTCCCTGAGCATGATTATTTCTTGAAGACCCTAGTTTTTTTTTTTTTTTTCCCTCAAATGCCTTTGGAAACTTCTGAAGGAGATTGAGAAATCGGCAGAGGGTGCAAATCCACCAACTAGCCGTTCCAACAGAGACGGTGCTGCAGCTTGGTTTTTGTAGTTTTAATTAAAGAGGTTATCTTTTTTGTAATTTTTTTTTTAAAAAAACCATGTAATTTCCTCTTTTATGCACACAAGACTTATCTTTTTTTTTAGAGAGCATCTTGTTTTCTTTTATGGTTGTATTCTTCTAATAGGGTATACGTGATCATTTTTGCTCATTTTATCTTTTATGAAGCAATTTTTACTTTAAATATTATTTCAAAATTTGAAATGGAATATAAATTTTGCATACTTGATAAAATCACAATGCTTTGTGCAATGCATATAATCCGATTGGATTAAGAAGATTGTATATAATATTTTTTTTAGTACTTCTATATTTCAGGTTCTTGGCATGTCAATTGCTTCTGAAGTTTTTAGTTTGTAGGTGTCTAGGCCAAAGACTTTTTATATGACATAAGGTTCTTACCGATTAGGCATGACTTTGCCAACATTCAAATTTCCTTATTCGATTTATGCGTTCCTTAAAGACCATTTCTCCTTGTTGGACCATTCTTGACCAACCTTGGAATTGAATTATTGAACAATCCTTTGCTTATATGCAGCTATCTTCATAAGCGCATTTTTTCTCATTTTTTCCACAAGGTCTAAGTCTTACCTTCTTTGGTGATCATTGTCTTCTATTGAAAACACTTCCACCCTATAAGAGGGGAATCCAATTTCAACCATAATGACTACTTCTGTTCCATGTGCAAGGGTCTCTTTTTTACCTGATTGAGGTGTTGCTTGATATGACCAAAGGACGCTATTGAGCTCCTATGTCTAGTTTCTTTTTGTATTTAATCGTTCTAGGATATTTGTATTAGATATTTCATTCTTCCCATTGGATTAAGGGTTGATTTCACTCACAGTCACCCAACTTATCACTTATCGCGTAAAAATAATCGACTTTTTTTTCTGACTTAAATGTCACTGAACTTTTAACATTTTTGCAAAAAAATCATGTTGACCGGAATCCAGGACTCTCGCCGGATTGATGACATGGCATATCATGTCAGAAACTATATGTCGTTTAACAATACCTCCAACAAATGTTACATTTAAATCAATTTCACTCACGATCACTAAACTTATCATTTATTGTGCAAAAATAACCAATTTTCTTTTTTTCCAACTTAAATGTTACTGAACTTTTAATATTTTTGCAAAAAAGTCATATATTTACTATTTGTTGCCACGTATCATATGCCATGTCATCAATCCGGCAAGGGTTCTCGCCGGATTCCGGTCAACATGACGTTTTTACAAAAATGTTAGAAGTTCAGTGACATATATGTCAGAAAAAAAAAAATCAGTTACTTTTGTGCGATAAGTGATAAGTTAAGTGACTATGAGTGAAATTGACCCTTGGATTAAGGGTAAGTAACTGATGTAAATCTTTGTTTAATATTCAAGCCTGTGTGAAATTTCCTAAATATGGCACTATCAAATTTATTGTCATTATCAGTATGAAAACCCTTGGGAGTCTGAAGTGGCGAACTCTTTCTTTCCATTCAAAATTTCTAGTTTTGCTAGCAGTGTTGTTTGCTAAAGGCTCAACATTAATCCATTTCGAAAAGTGGTCAACAGCCATACAAAAAATTTCAATTGCCTCTTTCCTTGGGAAAATTACCTAAGATATCCAATCCCCAATGGTCAAAAGGCCACGACATTTTAATCGGTTGTTGTTTAGAAGCAAGTTTCCTTATTATCTTCCCATGGATTTGGCACTGAGTGCATTTCTTTACCGTATCTTAGGCATCTTTGAAAACACTTGGCCGACAATAACCTGTATGCAATACTTTCTTGGAAAAGGTTCAACTTGCTTCATGCATTCTAAATATGCCCTCATGAATTCCTCTAAGTACTAATTTCCTTCCTCAGGTGTTAGACATTTCAACCATGCATTACTAAAAGTTTTTTTTTTGTACAATTTATCATCAATCAATTAATAATTAAGGGATTTTATCAAAATTTTCCTTACTTCATTATCATATTCTCGAAGGAGATCTGGTCGGAGATAGTCAATAATTAAAGTCGTCCAATTTTTTGATTGCTCTTCAATCTCCAAAGGGGCTATAATTGGAGATACCATTATTTCTGGCACATAAATTCCTATAAAAATGGGAAATGCTCTACATTTGAGTGCATTTGAACTATTGATTGACGTAAATAGAAGTAATCAATTAGGTTTATGACTAAACCTAGAAATTGACCAAGGATCCAATTTGAGTATTTCTATAGGATAGACCTCAACAGAAAATTAAAGAGTAATGGAGTACATACATATATATACATATACTTATATATACGTGCAAACAAATATATGGATATACTAAGTACATATATGTATGTATGGATATACAATATTGCATACACATGTATGTACATACGTACATATATAGATCCATATGTGTGTGTATGTTGTATGTAAATATCCAAGATGACATTTCATAAAATTTGATTAGTTCAATTTTGAGTGAAGTTTAAAAGAAAGATCGTATAATTTATGACAATACAAGTTCTTTATAAATCAACAAAATAATATATACATACATTCATTCTTTCATATGTGTGCATATGTATATAAAGATGATAAATCCCTTTTTGTGTTTTGTTTTGTGTGATTTTTAGGTGAATTTTCATGTCTTAAGTCTTGTTTATGTTCATTTTGGTTTAATTTTTTTTAGATCCAAGTTCAAGTGACTTAATGTGATTTTCTGGCTATTTCCACGGGAAATTAGTGTTTCACACAGTGGTCATAGTATTATAACCACCGTGTGATCATGAAAAGGCTGGAAAGATTATGGAAATGCTTAACACGGTGGTCAGGATTATGTGACCACCGTGTGATAGAAGAACTGTAGCTATTAAAGACTTCACACTGTGGTCAGGTTTATGTGACCATCATGTGGATCGAAAATTTTGACGATATTGTGCCTAATAGCATTTCACACGGTGGTTAGGTTTATGTGACCACCGTATGACTTATTGATTATAAATACCAGATTTTTCAGATCGAAAAGGGACTTAGATTTTTATTTTTTTATTTTTTCACCAACAATATTGTTTTCTTTCATATTTTTAGTCTAGATTTTAGTTTAATCTCAGTTTCCCTTGTAAATAACTTAAATTAATTTAGTTTAGATATTTAATTTTGGGATTCAAAAAAGATTTCAAGGATTGAAGAAGAAGAGGCTTCAAGATCTATTTTCTCTCATATCAAGGGTGTATTCTGAATTTTGATTTTCTTTATTCAATGTTTATATTCTTGATGCTAGAGTAGTTATTTATGCTTATGAGTTCTTGAATCATATTTGTATTTTGGGTATTTGGGCTTAATGAATATTTTCATGTTTTCTTCTATTTCTCTTAATCTTATTATATGCATTTAAGATGATAATTGGAGCTAAATCCAAAAATTGTTGTTTGTGTAAATGCTATGTTCTTTTAACATTGGCATTTATATTTTCAGCTGAATCCGGAATGGTACATTGGTTTGTGGGTGTTAATGTTATTAGGTTCAGAATAGTGAGGAATAGATAGGTTTGAGATAGCTGAATCCGGAATGGTAAGTTGTCTTAGACTTAGAATTTGGTAACCGATGCTTAAACTAATTAATAGGCTAAATCCGGAATGGTAGGCATATCAATTAGAATAGCTGAATCTAGAATGGTAGACTTGGATTTAATTGGGTTGTCCAGAATTTCATGTTAGTAGACATTTACCTGTATCCAATTACATTTATGAGGATAGAATTTTCTAAGCATCCAATTCATCCTTGTTTAATTTCTTGATGAACGATTTTAGAGTTAATTGTTATTTTATAATTTTATTTTCTTGCTTAGTTTAGAATTTCACATCAAACAATTTGAGGATATCTCGGATTCACTCAACCATAAATATTTAACGTGACAATCTTTTTTCCCTTGGGTTCGATATTCGCGAGTCTTTAAATATACTCACTATATTACTGGTCGATTCAGTACACTTGCTGAACCACGATCAATAGATATACCCAAAACATTATTATTTCACAAAATTCGCTTAGTTCAATTTTGAGTGAAGTGGGAAGAGAAAATCGTATGATTTATGGCAATATAAATTCTTTATAGATCAATAAAATAATTCATATATGCAGAATTGGATTTTTTTGTTTTTGAATTGATCTTAAAAATAAAATATATTATAAATTGTGGTCATTGGATTGACATAAGACCCGATCCATTAGGGTCTTATTTGGCACTTAATTTTTTGAATAGGATTATATGTCTCTTTTCTCTGGTCTGAGTCGAATTCGGGTTACTTTTTCAGATGGGTTTGGTTCAAAATTGACAAGTCTAAAAGACTTAGTTATTTAAAAAAATGATTTATTATCATCATCATGATCATATATTATTAATATACAATATTTTTAGGCAAAATCTAATTTCAGGTTCTTAAATTTTTAAAATTTTATACATTGGATCTCTTAAAAAAAATGATTAGATCCCTATACTTTAATATAACATTACAAAAAAAAAGAAAAAAATTAGCGACGGCATTTTCCATCGTTAATTAAAAAAATTCCGTCGCTAATTATTTTTGGCGACAAAATGACTAATCGTTGCTATTTCGACTGTCACAAGGAATTTTGTGACTAAAATACAAAACCGTCCCTAAAAATAGCGACGACCAAATCGTCGCAAATTAACTCCTAAAAGTGGTCGCCACAAGATTTAAAAAATTGTTAGCGATGGATTTTTTCGTCACTAAATTCCGTCGCAAAACAATATTTTTAAAATGCCACATGAAATAAGAAATTAGCGACAAAAAAAATTCATTGCTAATTTTGCAAATTCCGTCGCTAATTTAATTATAATATTAATTATTATTACTACTACTACTTTCAATTTAATTTTTTTGTTATTATTATTATTATTATTATTATTATTGTAACATCTAAAATTTAATTTATATAAATAACAATTCTCCAATATTATTAATTTAAAAAATATAATATCATTGAAGTAAATTAAATTGAAACAGTACTAAAAGTACTCAGAAAATTAAAAACATCCTATACAATTCAAATTCAAATATTTATAAACATACCATACAATTCAAATTATAAAATAATATTCATTCGTTAACAATTAATAACTTCACTTGTACAACTTCCATGCCGACAAATGCCAACCTGAAATATCAATTAATCAAACATAATAAATTAGCTCTGTAACACCCTATACCCGCTAGTAGTACGGATATCGAATGTCACAATACTGAATTTTTTTTTTCACCTAAGCTAATTCATTAGGTACTTAAATTTGTTAACCAATTTGGACTAATCTATGTCATATTAACTTATCGATTTACCTTAACTTTAATTTTCTGATTGACTTATAATTGTTTTAAATTACTATTCATGCAGACTATTCAAATCTCTGGTCCACCATAGGAAATACAATTACACTAATTTGTACATGGGCTAGTAATACTATAATACCTTACCACACAACACTGGGGCCCATACAGACTATAAATGATCGATACATGCCAGTATTCAAAACTATAAAACTTAAATTTATATACATGCCGGTTCTTAACATACTTAATAATGCAAACAACTTTCTTCGGTTCAGCTTTCAAAATTTGTGAGATATGCCTGACCCTGCGTCCTATGGAGTATCTATACACAGTCAAACAAAATTACGTGCTAAGCATTAATTATGCCCAGTGGTGAATGCAATTTCAGGGATTTCCACTATACTAATTTCACATGTATAAAATAATAATATAAAATATACTTAATTAAAATAATGAATATTTTACATCTTAAATTTTATTACGAGAATGCCATTAAACACTCACTTAACATTACTTATAAATTAGTAATTATCCTTTAATAGAAAATTACCATTCAATTCTTCAAAAAATTCATTAAATTACGGTTATACCCTTAAATTTTGATTTATTTACTATACTGCCATTACTCTTTCAACTAACACCATAAATTCAATGTTTATCCACAAAATTACTATTTAGCCATTAAACCAATTAAATTTTCATTTCATTGCTATACATGCAATAATATTCACAATCTTAGTTAAATCCCTCAATTAGTGGTAAATATGCAAATAGTCTACTTTAACAATTCATATTTACATTTTAGTCCCTTATCATAGCAAAATTACAATTTGGTCCTCAAACTTCTCCATAATTACAAAAATGCCATCAATTCATTTCATTTACCATTTTAACCATTATTTAGCATGCAAATTACCGTTTAGTCCCTAAACTACCAATTTCATGCCAAATTATATTTTAATCCCTAGAAAGTGATAAATTTTCATATTTAACCAATTATTACATTTGTACCCTATTAATTTTTATTAATTTATTTATGGTTAAAATTACCGTTTTGCCCTTAAACTTTTTATTTTTTTCAATTGAGTTCATTTTTCATACAAATATCATTTTAATCACAATTTAACCATATTAAACTTATTTTTACCATTTTTCCCCTTGTATAAAACTGGCAAAAATCTATGAACTGGATAATCGAGATGTGAACCCAAAAAGTTCACTACATTTTAAACGGACCCCGTGGGACCACCCCTACATTACAATTCATTTCATTTCATTTCTTTTCATTTCAAGATTTCAAAACATTTTTGGGCGACCTAAAGAACCACCCCAACATTTCAATAGGACCGCCATTGGCCTATAAAAAAAAGTGAGACGTCATTCTCACACCTGCAGTTTGGTGTCCTTATGGCTAGCCACTATATCCTGAGCTAGACTTGACCACTAGACTATAATATAGGGCAATAATTATACCATTATAATTATTTTTTTTTTCATTATATACAATCCATGGAATCTTATCATACTACTCTATTCATTTACCATCCGAATCAATCATGATACATTTAATTTTCATTCTTATGCCATTGTATGTCATCAAAATCATCATGTCATCATAATACACCATGATATACACATGTATGGCATTCGCCCAACATACCATATATCCACCATAATTTCTTTTTATCTCATTTATCATTCATTTAGCATGATTACATGTTGAATAACATAGCCATACCATTAATTCACATCAAAATACATCAAAATCATGTCTTTCACATACATATACCATTTGGCCTATGTGATCAACATCCATTATAATTATTTTTCTTTCTCCCTATCAGGTGGCAAACCTGGCAGTTCTTTGGGCAAAACATCTTGAAATTCACATACAGTGGGAACATCTGTCACTTTAGGATCTTCCTTTTTAGCTTCCATTGCATAACACAAGTAAGCAACACATCCCTTCCTCATAAGCTTCCTTGTAGCGGTAACAGAAATCACATCAAAAAGAAAATACGTTCTTCCACCAACAATTATTATCTCCTGACTATTTGGAGTTTTAAGAGTCAATCTCTTTCTTTTACAATCAACTGTGGCCTGGTAAGTGGATAACCAGTCCATACCCAGAATAACATCAAGCTCTCGAAATGGGAGTTCTATCAGATTGGCTAAGAACACACAATTCTGGTCACTAATGGGACAATCTCTATATACTTTATTTACCACAACACTATGCCCCAATGGATTACTTACTAAGATATCCTGGTCTAACTGTAAATCATACAACCATTTACCCCGTGCAATATCAGTGCTAATATAAGAATGCATAGAACCAAGATCAATTAAAGCATATACAGAATGAGAAAATAAGGAGAATTTACCAACTATCACATATGATGCATTCTTCTGATCTCGGGCCATAACAGCATACGCGTGTCTTGTATTATGACCCTGTCCCTGAGAAGGCCGGACTGATGGGCCTGAAGCAATCTAATAGGAAACTGCTCCCCTACCACGACCTCTAGGTGGGATAAATCCAGATCCAGGTGCTGGTGAAGCAGTTATGGAAATCTGGCCTTCTGGATAATCTCTAATCTGATGATCTTTGGACCCACATTTAAAGCAAGCTCTAGTCAAGTATCTACATTCACCAGGATGGAATCTGTTATAATGTATACACTGCTGAAGGTTACTATGACCTCTGCCTCTCAGTGCACTACCCACTGATGTAGCTAGGACACTGCTACCTACTGGATTCTGCTGGGTGCGAGCAGGTGCTGAAAATGTACAACCCTGAACATGAGGAGGTCGTCTAGATTTTTTTCCCTGACTAGTGGCACCAAAAGACTGACCTGGCTTCCTTTTTTGTCTGAATCGAGACTGTCTATCAGCTTCATCCGCCTATATAGTCTCAGCTTTAATGGCTACCTCAACCAAAGATCTCATATCTGGGTGTCTCTGAGTACCCACAATCAGTCTGATGTTGTTATGCAAGCCTCTCTAAAATCTATGGCATAACTTCTCTTCTGTCATGGAATTATCATCTAAGTAAGCACTGAGCCATTTGAATTCTCGCTCGTATTCAGCCACTGACTTATCCCCTGTCTGAGTCTCCAGAAGGCATCTTGCATCGAAGCTTTATATTCTGAGCCAATATATTTCTTTTCAAACTGCGATACGAAAAACTACCAAGTTATCTGTTCAGCAGGAGTATGCTTATGCACTGCATTCCACCATGTATAAGCAGGTCCTTGTAACAAAGCTATGGCTCCCTGTAGCATCTCCTCAGGTAGACTCTGAGTAGTCTCAAATATTCTCTTGATCTTAAGCAACCATTTTTCAGCTTCCAGTCCATGAAAATCTTCATATGCTAATCTTTTTATCTGTTTTAAAAGCGGCTTCCTTCTAGGTGGAGTTGGCTGGTATTTAGGAACCTGAGGCTGTATTGGCTGAGCTTGCATATGCTGCTGAAAGAAATTTGCCATCATAGTCATGAAATCAAGCAGATGTGTAGGGGGAGGTGCAACTGGTGGTGTAACTTGTTGTTGCGATGCCTCACTATGACCAACACTGACCGAAGCTGCACTCTCTACATCACCCTCATGATGACCTTCTTCAGAAGCCATTTCATGTTATCTAACCACATGAGCAAGCATACATAAATCTCACAATATTGTCCAATCATTAATTGGCATGTATATGTACTTAACCTAATCCTAATAACCCATTCCAATCCTAGAATCGCCTAAACCGCGCTTTAATACCAATAAATGTAACACCCTATACCCACAAGTAGTACAGATATCGAATATCACAATACTGATTTTTTTTTTTTTTTTGCACCGAAGCTAATTCTTTAGGTACTTAAATCTGTTAACCAATTTGGACTAATCTATATCATATTAACTTATCGATTTACCTTAACTTTAATTTTCCAATTGACTTATAACTGCTTTAAGTTACTATTCATGTAGACTATTCAAATCTCTGATCCACCATAGGAAATACAATTATACTAATTCGTACATGGTCTAGTAATACTATAATACCTTACCACACAACACTGGGGCCCATACAGACTATAAATGATCGATACATGCTAGTATCCAAAACTATAAAACTTAAATACATATACATGCCGGTTCTTAACATACTTAATAATGCAGACAACTTTCTTCGGTTTAGCTTCCAAAATTTGTGAAATATGCTTGACCTCGCGTCTTATGGAGTACCTACACGCAGTTAAATAAAACTACGTACTGAGCATTAATTATGCCCAATGGTGATTGCAATTCCAGGAATTTTCACTAGACTAATTTCACATGTATAAAATAATAATATAAAATATACTTAATTAAAATAATGAATATTTTACATCTTAAATTTTATTACAAGAGTGCCATTAAACACTCACTTAACATTAATTATAAATTAGTAATTATCCTTTAATAGAAAATTACCATTCAATTCTTCAAAAAAATTCATTAAATTACGGTTATACCCTTAACTTTTGATTTATTTACTATACTGCCATTACTCTTTCAAATAACACCATAAATTCAATGTTTATCCACAAAATTACTATTTAGCCATTAAACCAATTAAATTTCCATTTCATTTCTATACATGCAATAATATTTACAATCTCAGTTAAATCCCCCAATTAGTGGTAAGTATGCAAATAGTCTACTTTAACAATTCATATTTACGTTTTAGTCCCTTATCATGGCAAAATTACAATTTGGTTCTCAAACTTCTCTATAATTACAAAAATGCCATCAATTCATTTTATTTACTCCATATTTACAAAAATACCATCAATTCATTTTATTTACCATTTTAACCATTATTTAGCATGCAAATTACCGTTTAGTCCCTACACTACCAATTTCATGCCAAATTACATTTTAATCCCTAAAAAGTGACAAATTTTTATATTTAACCAATTAATTACATTTGTACCCCTATTAATTTTTATTAATTTATTTATGGTCAAAATTATCGTTTCCCCTTAAACTTTTTATTTCTTTCAATTAAGTCCATTTTTCAAACAAATATCATTTTAGTCACAATTTAACCATATTAAACTTATTTTTACCATTTTGCCCCTTGTATAAAACTGGCAGAAATCTATGAACGGGATAATCGAGACGTGAACCCGAAAAGTTCACTACATTTTAAAGGGACCCCGTGGGATCACCCCTACATTTTAATTCATTTCATTTCTTTTCATTTCAACATTTCAAAACATTTTTGAGGGATCCCGAAGGACCACCCCAACATTTCAATAGGACCGCTATTGGCCTATAAAAAAAAGTGAGACGTCATGCTCACACCCACGGTTTGGTGTCCCTATAGTTAGCTACTATATCCTGAGTTAGACTTGACCACCAGACTATAGCATAGGGCAATAATTATACCATTATAATTATTTAATTTTTTTTCATTATATACAATCCATGGAATCTTATCATACCATTCCATTCATTTACCATCCGAATCAATCATGATACATTTAATTTTCATTCTTATGCCATTGTATGTCATTAAAATCATCATGTCATCATAATACACCATGACATACACATGTATGACATTCGGCCAACTTATCATACATCCACCCTAATTTCTTTTTTTATCTCATTTATCATTCATTTAGCATGATTACATGCTGAATAACATAGTCGTACCATTAATTCACATCAAAACACATCAAAATCATGTCTTTCACATACATATACCATTCGGCCTATGTGATCAACATCCATTATGATTATTTTTCTTTCTCTTACACATTCAATTACTTAGATCTCATGTCAAATATCATGCATACATCATTAAAATAACATAAACATCATATTATACCATGGAAACACATGTATATACCATTCGGCCACATCATATCATCATCACCCAAGTTTTATTTTCACATTTTAACCATTCAAATCATCATTTTTAACTTTCCTAAGCATGATTATATGGTTAGATTCAAATAATAATGCCATAATCACATACTTTGTTCATAAATATAACCTAAATCCATACTTTTGACATGGAAATAGATAAAATTTGCAATCACAAACCTTAGATCCTTTCTTATCACTCCTTAATACTCCTTTTCTTTGCCTTTAGCTTTAAAGGAAGTAACACATAATGGAATCCGAAACTTAAAATCAAGATGTATCAAAAATCTTGCTTCTTTTATGTAATATAACTACATAAACATGATCTATATACCTTAAAGTACCTATAGGAATCCTTAAACCAATTTAAAAACACCTAAATCACATACCTTAATTTTACACCCAAACTTTCAAGTCTTGATTTCACCCACTTTTAATCCTTCAAATGAACTTATAAGACCACAAATAGATTACAGAGGAGCTGAAATATGTTTGGGAGGTTAGGATTTAGGGAGAGATGGAGAGAAATGGAGGAAAAATGAAGAAATGTCAATTTGGACTAAGGAGGAAGAAGAGAGGCTGCTGAAAATGGAGATTTCCAAATGAAGAGATGTTTATAAATGAGGGAAATTGAATCAGATCAGGTCCAACCAAAGTGTTAGAACCGGTTTGGGTAAATTTTCGATTTTTAGGCCATTTTTCACTTTTTCATGGTAACTACAAGTTCCTCATCTTATTTTCACTCCAAAATAATTTCATAATTCTTAGAATATGAAGAATAGTCTCGCTGTAAAATTTCATTTCAATCCGTTTAGGGTTCGGTTCACTTAAATCGCTCCGATTCGATATTTTCGGTTCTGCCGTAATTTACTAATCTTTCACTATAAAAAATTTCTAAAAATTATTTTAAACCATTTTATTCTCCACAAAACATCTTTTAAACTTCATTTACTATTTTTAAAAATTAAGTAAAAATTTAGTCAAACTTGGTTATTATTTGAATCGAATTTGAGATTAACTTCAATTTGACTTTCACAGGCTTATATGACCTCATTTTTGCACCAAATTATACCATTGGTCTCCTTTTAACTCATACTTTCTAATGGTTCAATAACATATTTTCAATCTTGAGTATCACTATTCACCTTGATATCACTATTCACGGCCCCACAGTTACTATTCATAAAAGTAGCTATTTTTGGGCCATTACAAGCTCAATTAATCAAATGGCTTGAAGACAACATGCAACATTATATTTGCATATATAGATGTACAAAAGCTTAGTGACAAAGAAGAAAATAACATCTCCGGTTAATAATACAAAACTCTTTGGCATGCTAGGGAAGATGCAGAAAATGAGTAACTTCAATTGTTTTGTCTCATTAATAAAGACAAAGCAAGATGACCGAAAAAAAATTAATTTGCATTAGATAAAATAGTACCTTAAGGGCTAGAAGAAGCTGAAATGTCTCAACAGAGTAAAATCCTCTATCAACAAAATCTCCAAGAAATAAGTAATTAGTCTTTGGGCAATCACCTCCAACTTTGAAAAGCTTTTTCATGTCATAAAACTGCCCATGTATATCTCCACATATCTATTTCTGCCCCCACCCCCAAAATAAATAAATAAGAGAGAGAGAGGGAGTTAATATCAATTCGTGGTACAGGTATTGACAATCTAAAACAATAAAGGCACTAAAACAAATAAAAAATAAAAAAATGTTAAAATGATGCAACACAAGATACATAAATCTCAAGGTGACTAAATTCAGCAGTGCCCATTACGCAAAATAAAAGGCACATGTGTACAAATAGCCAACAAAAAGTAAAGGTAGTTGAAAAGGAATTTGCCAATTTTCCAATAGTAAAATTGCCAACAAAGATATGTTATGACCCAGGCCCCCATAAGCCCAAATCACACCCACACACCTGACGGACTTGCCCATATAAGCCCAAGGGTTATATCAGGCCCATAAGTGGGAAGACCCCTTGTTCCACCAAAAGGGTTACATCAGGCCCATAAGTGGGAAGGCTTTTGTTCCACCAAAATGAATTGGGCAGATGTTAGGTCCCTACAATATCACCACAAACCACAACAGAACAACAGGACAATAGAATAGAGAATAGCAGTGAAATAACCAAGAAGACTGGTTATGATGTATTATTAATATCAAATTGAATAATAGCAGATGAGGAATTCGAGAGCCCCTCTTCTCTCCCTTACTCAATACAAATCATTTCCTACCTTCAATACTCACCCCTCATGCCCTTTTTGTGCCCCTCCCAAAGGCTTAACTAACTTTAACAGAATCTGGATTCCTAATTGCCACCTGTACTCTTATTCCCCATTCTGTCCTTGTGCCTAATATAATTGGGGGCCTAACAAGATATTGCTTATGAAATTGGCCAGTATTAAAACTGAAAAGAGGCTGCAATAGTAGGATGAAGCAGTTGACTTTTGAAGACTAGAGTTCATCTCAACTCTAGGCTAGAATTATGCAAAGCCACCCAATACAAGTGCCTAAACAATAAAGAAATTCATCCTAGGTTCATTTGCATTTACACAAGTTCATTGTTCATCAGCACAAGATTTGTGTAAATATGTCAGATTCAAAAATAAAATTGGCCTTAATTGAATTTCAATCATCTTTCATCTAAAATAATGAATCACCTACGACAGTTGATAAATCAATCACATCTATACACCATTCTAACCTAATGCTTATTAGCTGAACTATATATTCTCATAAATTAGTCAGGCTTAGATTCTACATTATGACATGCAGATTCATAGTAGATGGCAAGCTAATAGCGTTAAGCTCTAAAACATCAACCAGGAATGTACAAGACCCCCAAACATCCAAGCATCCATATTAAAACAGAAAGGGTTATGAAACACAATGAGTAGCAAAAGCCTATTGTCGTCCAGCCTTGTATCAATATAGGCACATAATACTAATCTAATAAAAAACGTAAGCCCATAAGGTTACATATTCCTTGTATCTCAAATAGTTTCAAGGATTTAGAAGTGTAAATGAAACAAACTTCAAATCACATTAAGTTCGAAACCTTACTGAAGAAAAATCCTAATTAATCATGATGAAATGCATTCTACACTTTCAGTTAGAATCTTAAAACACGTGCCAATAGCAAAATGCAATGGGAAAATAAGAAGTTTATTCAAAAACCCTAATCCTATTATTATCCAAAAAATGAAAAGAAACCGTACTGCTGTAATACAGTAAATCTTTAGGACCAATAAGCAACTAGCCAAAAGAAATAGCTGTCATCTAAATGAAGTAAACAAACCAGTAAATATGCACAAAAGATAATAGGTACCACATATATATGAAAACCTCAAAAAATTTGTATACTGACAGTGACAGGGGCATCGACGCGTTGGACGTTGCTTTCTTCGACGAGGATTTCCATGGCTTTGAGGCATAGAGCTTTCACTTCTAATTCCTTCAATCGCTCACATTTTTTTAGTTGCTCTATTTGCCTATCTAGGTCTGACTTCTCCTTCTAGTTTCTTTCTCTAGTATCTCACTGAAACCCTAGAAATATCAAAATTAGGGATTTAAAGTACCTCTTTTTGATCGATAGCGGTGACGGCGACGGGAAGAAGAAGAAGAGCAGGTGGTGGCGGCTGGAAACCGATGGGGAGGGAAAGATCGGGGCAGAGACCAGGAAAGGGAAGAGAAGAAAAGAGAATAGAAAGAAGGAAGAAAAAAGAAAGTAGTAAGGCCAAAACGACATAGTTTTGGGTGAGGGCCGATTTTTACACTTTTGGCGACATTACAAAATTCATCGCTAAAATCGTCACAAAAAAGCTAAAATTTCAACCCAAATTTAGCGACCAATACTTCCGTCGCTAAATTTAATCATTAATTACCGGCTATAATTCCGTCGCTATGGAATAAAAAAATTGAATAACTTTTAGCGACAGAAAAAACAGTCGCTAATTTAGTCGCAAAACAAGGTGCTATGAATTGCTGCCAAATTTTAGTGACGATTTTTTTTGCCGTCGCTAATTTTCGTTTTTTTTTTTAATGTAAGGTAACACATAGTTTCTCATTAATAGAACTAACATACATGTATTTTAATAACCGTTAAAAACGCCTCACTTTTTTTTTATAAAGTGACATAATGTAGAAAATTGTAAAAGTTTAAAAATTCATGTAAAAATTTTAAAAATTCAAAAATCTAATTGAAAATAAATTTGCATAAAATGGCATTATTAATAATAAAAATTTACGTGCTATCAAACCATTTATGAGGGACTACAAGCAAACTCTCTCTCTCTATATATATAAATAAAGAAACTCAACATAAAAAATTTTGAAAATTTAGAAATCGGATAATGGATTTTTCTATTGTGTAATCATATACTCGGCAATTATGATTTGCAAAGCCAAATCACTAATTATGCACCAGGACAAAAAGCTCGAGAAAAAAGGAAAGGAAAAATTCATATTTTTGACTCTGAAGTTTAATGTTTTTATATATTAAATTTTTATATTTTAAAAATTATATATTGGATTCTCGAATTTTTCGAGAAAAATACATTAAGTAAAAAATAGACGGTACAAATGATAGTATAATATATGCGCAGTTAAAATCGAATGTATTTTAACGGCATAGTATCATTTTTACCATATGTTTGGATTTAATATGTTTTTCTTAAAAAAATCGATGATCTAATATGTAGTTTTTAAATTATAGAAATCTAATATATAAAAATATTAAAATTTAATAATTCAATATATAATTTTTAAAATATAGAAATTTAATACATAAAAACGTTAAATTTTCTAAACTAAATAATAAATTTTTCCAAAAAAAAGCTCGAGAAAAAAGGAAAGGAAAAATTCATATTTTTGACTCTGAAGTTTAATGTTTTTATATATTAAATTTTTATATTTTAAAAATTATATATTGGGTTCTCGAATTTTTCAAGAAAAATACATTAAGTAAAAAATAGACGGTACAAATGATAGTATAATATATGCGCAGTTAAAATCGAATGTATTTTAACGGCATAGGATTATTTTTACCATATGTTTGGATTTAATATGTTTTTCTTAAAAAAATCGATGATCTAATATGTAGTTTTTAAATTATAGAAATCTAATATATAAAAATATTAAAATTTAATAATTCAATATATAATTTTTAAAATATAGAAATTTAATACATAAAAACGTTAAATTTTCTAAACTAAATAATAAATTTTTCCAAAAGGGAAAATGTTTAAGCTTTCATATTGAGAATGAGCAAATCTAAGCTTGGCAGCCTTATTTATTTGTTTATTTATTTATTTTTATTTTTAAATTGTGGTTGAATTTTATATTATTACTACTTTCAATTGCAGACAGGCCCTAGACTAATAAAAAGGCATAAACCAAAATCTTCGTTCATAATTTTCTACTTTACTATATTTATCTTTAAGATCAATGATCACCGCCCTGTACCCGACACAACTGAACAATTCGAAATTTATACACATATAAATATCGTCGGGCTTTCTTTCCTCTCCTCATCAGTTTCTCTATTTCACCAAATCCCTAAATCACTTCCGCTACCTTCTGAAAATCGCGTTAGTTGAGCAATCGACGTCCTCCTGTCGCCGCCATCCGTATCCTCAAAGGAATTAAGTGAATAAAATCTTGTTTTTATATTTTTCTTTCTTCCATTCCATTCTGTCTTTTTTTCCCTGTTTCTGTTTTGTGAATCTGGTTCTGGATATCACTTCATCTGTTCTTCATTGGTGTCTTCAAACTATCATTGTCAATTTTATGGATGCTTTACAACTTACTTGTAGTTATATTCAACATGTATTCATGGATTCTCAGTATTGGATTTTACTTGCCTTTATTTGGTCATGACATCGATCAAGTGTTATAAAAACCAATTTTTATTATGTGGGTCTTGATTCTCTAGCTTGGCTCAGTTTATAAGTAAATTGATTAATCAATTCCTGAATACACTACGCAACAATTATGTAATTTGTTGTATATGCTGTCAATTCAATGCTATTGAAAGACTAGAATTAAATATAAAGGTAGATTAATGTGAATTTTAGCTAGCAATGGTCTTAGGGCAGAGGTCAAAACTCAATGCGGTAAGTTAAAGGAGTGAAAGTGAACTAGTTCATCTTTGGGGTGTCTGTCAGAATTTCTCTCTCTAATTGCTTTTCCTTTTCTTTTTTTTTTTCCATCTGTATTTATTTTTGGTCACAGTTTTTGTTTTAGTGGTTTGCTTGAGTTTTTGATTTTCTGTTGGTTTAGGTTTTTGTTAGAGATGACATGACTAATTATTGTTACATGTCAATGTAGCTTTCCCGGTGATCTTAATATATAGAAGCTTCTCATTTTGCAGCTGTTGAACAACTTTAATATATATAGGTATACATACACTTTTACCAATGCTTCACTGTTCATAACTTGAATCTAGTTTAATATATGGAGTGTAATGCTGCAGGGAGAATCACAAACTGACAGAAACATGGCAAAGAAGCTTCACAGGTGCTTTCACACTTTTATATATTCGTTTAATTGATATTTTTTGATGACTTGAGATGGTGGAAAATTCTTTCTATGGTTCAATTAGTAGCTTGTGTCTTTGTGTCTGAAACTTTATTGTTAATCATTATATAATTTGTTTCAGAATTCGAAAAAGAAAAACTGGGAGGGAGTTATTACGGCCCTGTTCTATAAAAGGGTCTGATTTGAAAAATAGGAACGAAGAAATCATTAGAGAAGGTGAAGAGGAGGCAAAGAAGACACTTGAGTTGGTAAAAGAATGCAGTGAAGTAGAAGACAATAATAGAATGACTGAGTTACCTGGGATCCCATTAGGTCCTTGTGTAGAAAACACTAAATCTGGAGTAATCTTTGTTCTTGAGAAAGCTTCTTTGACACTTGCTTATGTTGGAAGAGTAAGTATGTTACTGTATTGACATTGTATAGTGTTAGATGATATGATCATACATTTTTTTTATTAAATTTTTATTTTGGTTACCTAAGGTAGTTGGTTTGTATGCTTGTTCATTGCTGAATTTCCTAATGTGATTACCAATACACTTTTTTTTTTCTCTTTCTCTTCAGAAGTTCCAGATTCTAAATCCAGATGAACATGCTAGTTTTATGCATAAAAAGAATATGAATCCCTATAATTATAGGCCTGACATTGTGCACGAGGTTAGTATTTTTCTGATGATACTTATGTTGGTGATACTATTTTTAGGAAGCTTGTAATGTGAGGATGATGATCTATTGAAATTCTGAGAGCTGCCTTGAGAATTGTTATCTGTTACTTCTTGATAATTGACTGTAGTTTATTTATTGGAATCTGAAAGAATGGTTAGGTAGTCATGGATGGGCCTGCTGTGCATAGAAAACTATGAAAAGGTTGCTATTCAGGATGCTAGAAAGTTGAATTGTTGTGCTTCCCGCTGATTCGGGAAGAAAGAAAAATGGTTCTACCAGTCAATGATTAATTGTTTGGGCTTGAATGTGGTCCTGCTTTGTGTGTTTTTGCTGTTGTCTCAGTCATCTTTTCCTTTGCTGACAAACATTGAAAAGAAAAAAGAAAGTCACGGTCCTTGTTTTGATGGTGCAATTACATTTTTCAGGAAATATTTGTGTAAAAGTTGTCCTCTTTGTTGTACTCTGTTTTGCAAAAGTTCAACTAACAGCTTTTATACAATAACCATAATTCTTGCTGTTGGAATTTTGATATCTTCAGGCACTTTGTGAAATTATGGATAGCCGGCTTCGAATGGCTGGTAGGCTAAAGGCTGTATATATAAGGACTGATGAAGGCATTTTGATTAAAGTTGAACCAAATGCTCTAATACCGAAGACCTTGGGAAGGTTTTGTAGTATGATGGGTGAGTTTGTTTCTTTTGTTGGTGTAATAGTTTCATCTTTTACATGAGCAAGAAAACCCTTATCATATCAGATTCATTGTACATATTAATACTAACACTTCTGTGTGAGTGGAAAAATAATCATTATATCTATTGCTAAAATGAAATATTATGTTCCTCTTTTTTAAGCTCGCATAACAAGGATGGTGATTGCATATGTATTCTTCTTTCTATGATGTTTAAAGATGGATAGCAGTTTCATATAAATTATTTTTTAACACATTATTAAGCATCATGTGCAATGCATAACACAAGGTTAGCTTCAGAGAATAGTTGACCCATCCTGATACCATGATCTTCGAATAGGTTGTATCAGTGTTTCATCAATTTTAAGTTTATTATCTTCCTATCATATTTCATGGGGTTTATTATGTGACTTTTTAATAAATTTGCAGCTGAATTATTGCAAAAGTTGAGTATTAAAGCTAAGGGTAAAGGTGTAAAGCTATTGCGATTGGTTGAGAACCCAGTGACTCAATATTTACCTATCAAATCCCACAAGATTGGTAAGCCTTTTATGATATGCATCTAGAAGTGCATTGGAGTTCTGTTTCATTTGTCTGAGATAAAAAAAAATCTGGTTACTTAGGACTTTCATATAGTTCGGAGAAGGCAGTTGAATTACGAGATTATGTGAGTGGCGTCAACCATGATGAAGACCTCGTTTTTGTGGTATGCTTTTTTTTTTTTTTCTGTGGTTTCTGGCTATCCTTATGTATATCGTTAGCATGACATTAAGATCTATGTGCTCAGGTTGGTGCAATGGCCCATGGTAAAATTGATAGCGATTATGCTGATGATCTTATATCAGGTTATATGTCTTTCTACCTAATACTGGTTTTGAATGCTTCATTGAGAAGGCAAAAAATATATAAATCTCTACTCTGTTATTGTGTATGCAGTTTCTGACCTTCCACTGAGTGCTGCAATTTGTTTGAGACGCATACGTTCTGCATTGGAGAAAAGATGGAACATTTTGTGATCCTCAACCAAGTGGAGATATGCCTATTTGGTAGGCTTTTGATAATGCAATGGAAATTAGGAGTATAACCTCTTATAAAGTAGGAATTAACAAGTCAGAGATGGTAGATGGTCTTCCTTTAATATAAGGTTTCTGCTAATTTATATTATAAGCTTAGTTCATGAATATGAGGCCAGTATTTTTCAAATTAAATGATTTATCTCTCTTTTCCCCCTTACAAGCACATGTTTCCTCTCTGTATTGGATTCATTGGTAAATTCTAAGTGTTATAATGGAAAATAAGTGAAGAAACCTCTTCAATATTTCATTCAACATCTTCAATTCCAGGTTTTTCACAAAGGTCCAGTAGGCTATCAAAGGTGATGTTCTGAGGGCAACAACCATTATTTATCTTTATCTTTTTGTTCTTTTGCTTTGTAGCAGCAGTGATATTATTGCAGCATTCAGTTTGTTGTTGACAATGAAATATCCACAGAGAGCTAGAGACGACCAGAGAAGATGAAGCCAGAAGAGCAGCAGTTGATGCTGGGAGGTAGGCATACGCATATGCATACATCAAGTTTTCAGCAGCACTTAAGAAACCCGAAGCACTTAAGAAACCCAACACAATATAAGAAAGGACGAGTTTTAAGGCAAAAGGATATGGAAAGGTTTCAAAAAAGAGGTAGGTAGGAAGTAAAATTAAAGCCTTTAGAGGCCATCCAGCAACTGCCAACGACCAAATAATCCATTTGCTCGTACCTCCATTTGCATAATAAACACGTGATAGAAGATTCGAAGCAGGAAATGCCACGAGCATTGCTCCAGTGCTCAAATGTAGAAGAAGCCAGTGGGAGATCGGTTTCCTTTTGTATGCTTCTATAGCCTGAGTCTTCCAGTTGGACATTTTATCCCACAATGAAATAGAAGGTTTTGTTGATTCCTCGTCCATTCTTTCCCCGGACAATTTATCATGGATCATCATCTTAAGCAAATGATCAGAGTTCGATTTCTAAACCCAAAATTAAAATCCATATAATTCATCTTTCTTATGCAAATGCAATCTTTACAGAGTTAATCCGCAAAGGTTTGCTAGGTATGTTTACAGCATGCCTAGGACTATCAATGTTGGGAGGGGTTTTAAAGAGTCTTGGAACTACTATTTATTATGGGTGGATAATCTCAACATTCGCAGCAATTACATTGGTGAGGAAAATCACATAATAAAAGACAACTTATCGTAACAAACTCTAATCTTTCGAACTTTGCAAACTAGAAATTCTTTCGTTCCACCTGTCTCACAGCTTTTTCACATATATTAGAAAAATGATTAATCACCGTCAACTTTATAAAATACTCGTTACAATTTACTAAAACATTGTTTTAACAATTCGCTAATACTATTTTTTACTTGTATCATTTTCAGTGTTAACATAAGAGTAAAAGGGAAAAATATTTAATTAATATCCTCTTCAAGAAATTTGAAGTGGAATGGAGGAGGCTGCACTTAAACAACTTAATTTATAATGTAACAAGATTCATGTACTCGTAGTTCTAAACAATTCTTATATAGTTTATAGTTTAATTATACACTTCCAACAATCAATTGCAACAAAAATAGCTTAAGCAAATAAACAGACCATCTTAAACTTGAGACCCATTTATATGCAGAATTATAGTAAAAGGATATTACAACAAATTCACCCCATCTCAATTAACAATTGTAATATTTGGAACTGTTAAAAGTATGATATTTTTCCCAATTGATCAGAGTTCCATCGAGATGTAAGGAGGCAAAATCAATCACAGATACTAAGATATGATGCACAAACCTAGAAAACTCCATCTCACAAACAATGCATAAGCCCAACAGTGCCGAATCCCGATCATAGCTCAAAAGAATAAAAGACTGTTAATTTAAGTTTGAGCTCAATTATGGTAGTAAAAAGAAGAAGAAACAAACCCTGATCGAGAAGAGCTTGTTGTAGTTGCAGCATCAAAGTGAAGAGATGTTGAGTATGATGAAGAGTGAGGCAAAGGCGGAAGCTTCACGCTTTGGCCCTTCTCTCAGGAGAAATAGACGGCCATGCACTTCGCATGGAGATTATTACCAGGTTAATTTTTTCGATGGTCACTTAATTTTGTGACTTGTAACGATTTTGTTGCTAAATTTTAATTTGTAATGAAAAATAACTTATCTATTATTTTGTAACGAAAAAATCATAATGACCGGAAATTGTGTTCTCCGGTAACCGGCGCGTGATATTCACGGCGAAACCCACTGCCGCGTCAGAAAATTTGTCCATCAGATTAGGGTTAATTTCTGTAGTGGTCACTCAACTTTGTGCCTTATAAGGATGGAGTCACTGAATTTCAATTTGTAACGAAAAAATAACCCATGCCACGTCGGATCTGACTAGATCTTACGTGACATTATGGTAAAAAAAAAAAAAAGAAAAACAAGTTTTTACTGTTCTCTGTTTCTCTCCACCTCTCTCGCCTCTTTCTCTCTCTCACTATCTGCTCAGCGAGGTCAATTAAGTTTTATGGTTCTCCAGTATCTTCGTCTTCTTCATAAATGCATCAGCAGGGACCCATAAATTCCTATCTGCTTGGCGAGACCAAATGCCACAATTTATTATTATTTTTAACAATGCAAACGCATTGATTAAATCATGATTATGAATAAAACGTCGATCTGCTTACCATTTTATAGAAATCCAATGACGAATACAATTTTCGGTCAAGAGTCAGTTGCCTGCGAACACAATTTTCGGTCATTATATTTTTTTTGTTATAAAATAATATATGAATTATTTTTTTTGTTACAAATTGAAGTTTAGTGATTATATCTTTACAATACACAAAATTGAGTGACCACCATAAAAATTAAACCCTAATCCAACGTGGCAAAATTTCTGACTTGGCAGTGGATTTCGCCGTGCAGATCACGCGTCGATTGCCGGCGAATACAATTTCCGGTTATTGTGATTTTTTAGTTACAAAATAATAGATTAGTTATTTTTTCGTTACAAAATGAAGTTTAGTGACCAAATCGTTACAAGTACAAAGTTGAGTGACTACCAAAAAAATTAATCCGATTATTACCCTTTGTTGGGATCGGTAGAATTGAGAGTTAGTGGGAAGAAAGTAAGTGAAATTTAATCTAGTTTCTTTGTTTGGTTTGCAAAATTATAGAGTAAGTGGAAACAAATGATTTACCTCAATCTTTCAAAATATTTTTTTCCGAGTTGAAGGGAAAGCAAAGGAAATAGAGTAAAAGAAGAAAGGAGACTGATAATTCTATTCTTATTTCCCTTCATTTCTCCCTGTATGTTTCTAAGTTAATAAAAAAAATGAAAGAGAAATAAAATTTCCCTTTCCCTTCATTTTTCATCATTAACGTAAATTCAACTCACTCCCGTCCAAACAAAAGCTTACTGACCTTTTTGAAACTCACAATTAGAACCAATTTGATAAAACTTATGAAAAAACTTTTTCAATTGAAAAAAATTGTATTCCAAAAAGTAGGTAACTGTTTGACAAATAAAATTTAAAATGATTTATAAAATCAAAAACAGTTGTCAACTATTTGGTAAATGATATGATTAAAAATGACTTTTTAGAATAAAAAGATAAAAAATGACATATATAAATTTTAATATATTATATTCAAAATCTCACTAAATAATAATAATAATTTTCAGTTATTTGTTCTTTTTTTTTATTTCACTAAACTATTAAAATCATATATTTTTATATATAATTAAATAAAAACAAATTCAACATAAAAAATTTAAAATATATATATTATTTTCATAATTTATCATATATATTATTTTGGGTGATAAGAAAAGAGAAGAGAAAAAAAAAAGAATTGAGTCGTTTTTAATATTAGATGATTTTGAAGGGTAAGATAAGAAAAAAGAGTAAAAAAGTTTTTTTATATTAGATATAATTGTCATTATAAAATAAAATAGGGGGTATTTTTGTCTAAAAAAATAATAAATATGCTGCACTTAAAACCTGAAAATCAGATTTTCTGAAAAATTTTAATTTTTAACTTTTTGTAATAGTAGATTTTTTCATTTTTCACAAAATTAATTTTTTTAAAAATAATATTTACTAAAAACCTATTTTTATCTTATAATTAGCTTTTTATCAAATAAACAGTTTTTTAGTTTTCCAAAAGTAATGCCAAACACAGCCTTAATATGGTGCCCAACTCTTGTTCTAAGGATTGGTCGGTCTCGGTGGTTTAAATGGGTTCAAATCAATATTTTATTTTCCAATTCAATTTTCAATGAAATTACTGTTTACGCAATACTTACGCAACTTCCGATCGCCGGTCATCCGGTAAAAATGAAAAACCGGATGGATGCCTAATACCCGAATCTCGATCACCCGATCTTTCTTCACCCATTTCTCGAACGATGGATGCCTAAAACCCTAATCCCAATCTCTAAAACCCTAGTCCCAATCGCACTATTCTCAATCGGCCTGTGCCATTGACGGAAGAGGAAGCAGAAGAGCCTCAACCTCACTCGATCTCTCTCTTCGTTTCTCGCTATCCTTACTCAATCTCACTCTCTCTGTCTCAATCTCGCTCTTTCTGTCCGAATCTCGCTCTCTCTATCTCAATCTCGATCTCACTCTCCCTCGCTCGGTTTTGTGCCATCAACCAGGTATGTGTTCGAGAATGTATGATATTAATATGTCTTTGTTTGGGCAAGTCAAAGTAGTTGTATAAGAAATTATTGACGGCTTTATCTTTTGCTTTTCTACATGATATACTTAATTCCCACAACTACTCTTTTATTTCTCATCTAAATTGTTATCATTTGGCTCTGTCGGCAGTGATTTTTGTGTAGCTTAAAATTAAGCTTTTATAGTACTAATTAGTGATTTGTGTGTTCTTAATTTGCTCAGCAACTGATTCTGTCATTTTGCTGTTTTTTTGGCAGTTTCATTGAATACTTTACTCTCTTTTTTCTAGAGATTTCATATTATTTCCAGTCTTCCATTTCGATAGGCTACTTACTATGATTAGAAAAATATAAACGAGAAATAAAAGAAAGTTTGAGACAAGTAAGCTGTCAATGTGCAACCAGATCTGCACCCGCACTCGGTCCTGTAATCTTTGTTTGGTTTAGATGATTGAATTTTCCATTGATTTTGAAAGAATTGAATTGGAATGTAGGCAATTACAGCAGGGGTGTTGTCAGCTGTTAAGATATTATAGCACAAAAACTTCGACTTAGACGTCTGCTTCGCAAAGTGGTAATTGCCTCTTTCCTATCTCATAGCCATTCCTTATTTTCTGTTAGAATAAGTGCAACTGTTGTGGCTTGTGAAATTTGATACTTGCCATTACATCTTATATTTGATGAACTTTTGGCTTGCCTCTTTTCTTCTTCTTCTCTGTTGTCCTAGACATGTTACATCTTACTTGTGAAATTTCCTATCTTATGATGTTGTGGCTTGTGAACTTGTGAAACTGTTGGATCTTTGATGTAACATATTTCTGGTAAAAAATGTAATCCACTACATTAATGTCCTTGTTTTTTGATACTTGTCATTACATCTCAAGTGGTTCTGATTTTTATCAACTGAAAAATGCTTTTCCTTTTCTATGGTTTCTTGCTGTCTTCATCTATACTTTATATTTGCATTGGCTTTGTACTACCAGCTTTAAGTGAATCAAATTATTCAGTTGTATTTGAAATTTGAATGATTCATATTTTCATGTTTGAGCTGGTTTTCATTTGCAGATATGAAATTTGAATGCTTTACTTCTTTTAGTATTACAAATTCTTTTTATAAATTATAATTTATAACCTAGAATTTATGGGGCACACATGATTATATAAAAAAATCATACTTATTATAGGTTCATCATGTTTAATACTTGTTTATTACATATTCATCATGGATAAAAGTAACCCAACTTCATCAATGGAGGTTGAAAATGAAGATTCCAGGTGTAAAAGCATTTCTTTTCCTCCTTCCCCCATCCTTAGGAAAAAGAAAAAGAGTAACTGATTGGCTTCTTGAAAAATTTCTGTTATATGGGATCATTTTAGACTGATAGAGTGGAGATAAACCTAGGGCAATTTGTGTATATTGTGAAAAATCATATACTTCTGAATCCAAGATCCATGGAATTAGTACTTTATGGGCTCATTTAAAAAGTCAATGTGATGAGTATCCTTATAGAGTAATTAAGGCATCACAAAAGGATTCTAGTTCTAGTTTTTGGTGTAGGAGTGAAATCCCTAGAGTGAAGGGTTTTGATGTGGAGGAACTTAGAAAGGGGCTTGCTAGATATGTCATATTAAATGAAGTTCCTTTTAGAGCTATTGAGGGAGGAGTTTAAGAATTATTCCTATGTTTTGGAACCTATGTTTGTGATTTCATTTCGTATTACTGTGGCAAGAGATTGCTTAAAAGTTTATGAGGAGGAGAAATCAAAGTTAAAAAGTGTTTTAAAATCTCAACGTTTATGTTTTACAACAGACTGTTGGACATCTATTCAAAACCTAAATTATATGTGTTTAACAGCCCATTGGATAGATTGGGAATGGAATTTGCATAAAAGTATTTTGAACTTTTGTCAAATGCATAACTATAAAAGGGAGACAATTGGAAGGATGGTTGAGACTTGCTTGATAGATTGGAGAATATAGGATTTTCACACAAACAGTTGATAATGCAAGTTCTAATCACAGTATTATTAGAAATTTGAAGAGAGACTAAAGAGTGGAGATGCACTATCTTAGAACATGAGTTCTTACATGTAAGATGTGCTCATATATTGAACCTTACAGTAAATGATGGTTTAAATGAACTTGATCAATCAATTGTCAAAATTTGCAATCATGGTGTTATTAGAAATTTGAAGAGAGAGACTAAAGAGTGGAGAGGCACTATTTTAGAATACGAGTTCTTACATGAAAGATATTGTGTTCATATATTGAACCTTATAGTAAAAGATAGATTAGATGAACTTAATCAATTAATTGTCAAAATTAGAAATGCCATAAGGTATGTAAAGTCTTCTCCTACTAGATTTCATACTTTTAAGATGTGTGGGAGAAAGGTAAGATAGAAAACAAAAGTCTCTTATGTCTTAACATAGATATTAGGTGAAATTCTACCTACAAGATGCTAGAAGTGGCGAAAAAGTTTGAGAAGGCTTTTGCTAGGCTAGTAGAGGAAGACCCGCATTATGTTTCTTATTTTGACAAAAAGAATAGGTCTTTCTACTAGAGAAGATTGGAATACTGCTAGAGTGCTTGTCAAGTTTTTGAGACTTTTTTTTGGACTTTGCGATTTTCGTGTTTATTGTATATAACATCAAATTCTTTTTTTCATGAGCTTATGGCATTAATAGATGGGTTAGGTAAATTGATGAAAAGTGGAGAGAGTTTCCTATACTCTATAGCTGTACAAATAGGTTAGGTTAGGAACAGAGACTATTTTATATTTTGTACATTTATATATAGTACAATCCCATTTAATTAGTAAATATATTGAAAAAAAATAAAATTTGCAGTTTTCTTAAAATAAAATGCAATTTATAATTTAATATAATTATTGTCGTATTTATTATTTATTTTATAGCAAATTTAAAGCATTAGAGCTTTGAAAAAAAAATAGATAAACATGGTATTTAATTTTAACTTCAAACCGCATTTAAACCGTTTTAAAATCGTCCCAAACCGTTGTAAGTTATAATGGGTTGGGTTGGTTTTTAACAAATAAACCATACATCTTCATAGTTATTGGGTTGGGCTAGGTTTATTTCATTTTTGACCCGACCCAACCCCTAAGCAGCCCTTATGGACCACATTGGTAGATGATTATTGGTTAACCCCAAATTAAATTAAAAGCAATACCAAACACAAACACACTCCCGAAAGAAAAAGCAAAGAAAAGAAAAAGTCTATGCGTTCAAGGTTTTTTTTTTTTTAAAAAAATTCTATTAATTATTGATTTAACTAATGCAAGTTGATGAATTTTTGTCTTTTGATACGTCAGATACACTATGTGAGATTTAAAAGAAGATTTCCCTTTGGAGTCTTTTGATCTCTCTCTTTTGCATATAAATGGCAATAATATTAGCAAGAGTCAAAAGTTTACAGCTCCATGATCCTTTACTTGTAACTCCTATATTTCTATGGTTTACCACATAACCAACACAATAGCATATTTGAAAGATGATAACGATGATTTGGACTTGAATAACTGTAAACGTTTTATAAACTAATCAATTATATCATAGACTCGTAGGTAATAATTATGTTTAAATTATGATAGCCAATAATTTTCATGTTCTTATCCAATTATTATTTAATAATTTTAAAGATTCAAAAAAAGTTATTTCGGATAACAGGATCATCTATTAAAATTAGTGTTTGATTTATATTATGGTTTTAGGTATGCAGTTTATATCACTTATTATAAAATTAAAAATGATGATATTATTGAAATTATAAATCATCACTCTTTTTTTTCAATTTTTTTTATAATACATTTTGGGAGTGGAGATGATCTGGTCACATGGAAAAGTAGCTTGCTGATGAATTTTTTTTCAATTTTGGCTGTTCTATTGTAGGATTTTTTATTTTTATTTTTTTTTACAATATGGATAAAAAGAATAAAATTATTGGAATATTTTAATTATTTTTTGAAAATTTGGAATATTATAATTAAAAAATATTAGCTAGCTAAGAAATAAAATAAGCCACAATATTGATGGGGCATAGCCTTAAACCTTGGGCTTTAATATGATTTTGTGAAATTCAGCTACCTGGCGTAACGGTACTGTTATATTGAACCTACTCAAAGGATTGGAGGGAGAAATTTGGGAGTAGACCGGAGAGTCAGAGACCGAAGGCTGGGGTTTCTTTTGATTAGTCGATTTGACCGGAATTCTATCTGGGAAACATTATTGTTTCTTGTTTGTGTAATATGAATTTAATTCGATTTAATTACCGATTGTTAATTGCATAAATTGATACATATTAAAGTGTGTTGATCGATGCAGAGAGATACAAGAAAGGGATGGAATTTTGCCCAACCTGTGGGGTTTTGTTGCGATATGAGCTGCCAAACATGGGCTCGCCTTCCAGATTCTATTGCCCAACTTGTCCGTACTTTTGTTCGATAGAGAGCAGGGTATTCCCAATTATCAGTCAACTAAGCTTTTTCGTTGTCTTTTTCTTTTTCCCCTTCAACAATTAGTTTATTTAGTTATTTTATTGTTCTAAATTTTTAGGTTAAGATCAAGAGAAAACATCAATTGGTTAAGAAAGAAATTGAGCCAGTTTTCACCCTCGAAGACATGATGAAAGGGGGTTCTGAAACTGAAGGTATATTTCTCGGTATTTTATTTTGTAGTTAAATTCTTTGTTTTTCATTTTCATTTTTAAATATTTATTCCAAATGTTTATTGCCATCAAAGGGTAACCGAATATTTCGCTAAATTTCTTATTCTTTCCTTATTATAGACATAAAGTTTATCACTTCTTCTCAAATACACTTTTAGTTTGTAATTCATGCTTCTATTATAGTTGCATGCAAATTTACCAAAGCTCGCTGGTTCCATCATTCACTTTGGTTATTGATATGAAGCTGCAATTATTGGTAGAAATTAGATTACATGTAATTATCCTTAAAAAGCTTTGTTGTTGTTGAGATTTCATGAAAAACAAGGCTGCAAAAATAGGTTGTTAAGCGTGTTGTTGGCAATTGGTCACTTGCCATGACTTGGCCTAAAAATTATTGCGAGGGGCAAGAACTGAATTACTTAAATTATGGAATTTTCAGTAAAATGAAGTGAAAGCATTAGTAAGATTAATGTAATCAGGGAATTAGTCTTTCTATGATGGGATATCTATGGTTTAAGCAAAAGTTGGAGCCTGAGGCATTTGGCAATCTAACCAAGCGATGCTTTTGATGAAGTGCTTTTCTTCTTGATGCTGTTTCCTAGCAGTTTCTTTCTTTCTTTTATGGCTTCGGATAGAGTTACTGCTATTGCATACAGCTTTTTACTTTGTTCTTTACCTTAACTTTAACGGTGCGATTTATTTTGCCTCTCTTTCTTGTGGCAGCAACATGTCCACATTGCAACTTTGGAAGGGCCCGCTACCAACAGCTACAAATCCGATCAGCCGATGAGCCAGCAACAACGTTTTACTTCTGCTTGAATGAGAAATGCTCAAAGATGTGGCGTGAGGATTGAATTTTTTATGCTTACATATATCTTGCTTTAAGCCTTTCGAGTTTTGACAAGGAGATGTCTTTATTTTTCATATTTTGATGGTTCCTTTGAGTTTCAAGTGCTTCTCAGACAACTTTGGTCTCAATAGGGCACCATTTTCTCCAAACTAACTTCATTATTGTTATTCTTTTATTATAATTATAATATTATTATAAGAGAAAAGTTTTCTCATTAGATAATTGATTCCATATTAGAGTTTATAAAGGAGATAAAATAGTTTGAAAATTTGAACGGCTATATACATGCTCTTCTTGGTTTGAGATAATTCAAGTAGTTGACTCCATTGAGGCAGCAATTGAAGATCGCTGGAGAGGGAGAGGGGGAGCAAAGTGAAAAATACGAGGAAATATCAGGACTTGAATAGAAAAGAAAAAATAGAAGAAAAAAACGAAAAATACTAATGTGCCATTGTCTGCCACATGCTTAACCCAAAAAGCACAACACTGTGGCCCTCTCTCTAGCTCTGGTCGCCTCCGCATCTCCGGCTCCATCACCAATCACCGGGAACCCTTGGAAAGTTCTCTACTTACAGGTAACTTTCGATATGCATGTTTGGATTTCCTTATCTTCACATGAAATAATTGTAAATTGAGTTGATTTCATTATGTGGGTTCTTAAACAAGTTTTTCAAAATCCTTGCAAAGTTTAGTACTTTCAGGTATTTTTTCTGCATTCTTGTTGGAATTTCCTATCTTTACGTTAATAATTGAAAATTTTGTAGATTGTTTTCTGTGGGTTCTTGAAAAAACTACCAAATGGAGATGAAGATCACAAACTCCATTAAAACTCAAGCTTAAGAACGAGGGAGAAAATGAAATGTTTTTGTATAAGAATGAGAGAGAATGAAATTTTCTTTATATTTCAGCACAAAACTTTATACTGATTTATACCACTGTCATCTATATACCTACTAGTAATGCAATATTTACATACTACTTGCACTAAAATAAATACTAAAATCTTGATTATCTGTGGTAGTAGATGTTACTATAGCCTCCTAAACTTCACGAATTTTATTGCTTGGCATATCAATTACAAATGGCAAATGTGAAAGAACATTGGTTGAAGGCCGACCAAATCTATGTGTTTTTTTTTTTTGACACTATTGTCAGGTTCATAAACACAGATGAGTATGAAGGAGGGTTTAAGAAGTCAGAGATTGATGGTATTATATCAAGCATGGAAATAAACTTCCACAATTGGGCACCAGCTTTTGCTTCATTTGTTGTGGATACAAAGGATCCTTCTTCTGTAGAGAAGTTTGCAGCAAGTTTGGGGAAAATGAGGCCAGAAGTCGCCTTAGCTCTTGCTAAAACTGTGTTTTACAGTGACCAAAGGGATATTCTTGAAAAGGTTACTACTCCTTGCACCATTGTTCAGACAACTAGGGACATAGTTGTCCCAGATTCAGTTGCTCACTACATGCAGCAAAAGATCAAAGGCAAATCTACGGTGGAGATCATGGATACTGAAGGCCATTTTCCCCACTTAACTGCACCCGAGCAGCTACTTGATGTCTTTTGTGCCGTCCTTGGCCTTTCCTGTTGAATTTCATTTCATCATGTTCATAAGCGTTAGTTTTTTTTTTTTTATGGTCCGTTTGGTGGACAGGAAAATCTGGTAAAATATGAATGTCCGTTGGGACCGTGCTGCTTGTTCATAGTTTGTAATGGGGGAAATAGAAATAGGGGATAGATTTTGTTATTTTGGATTGCAACGAGTTTCTTAATGAAATTTTGAAAAATATTTATTTAAATTAGATTCATTAATAAATTTATAAACCAAATAAATAAAAAAATAAAACGAAAAATAAATAAGTTGAAAGAAGCTAGAATAAAATAATAAAAAAAATTATCAACACTATTGGTTTTGTTTACAATTCATCTGGTTTAAGAAACCGTTGTACCAGAATTGTTAAGTGACTTATCTTCATTCATTTCTTTTTATTTTTATTTCTCTTCCCATTACATGAAAAGTATGTACGAGAGTTAAAACATATAGGGCACGTTTGGTTCGCTGTATTGTATTAGTCTGTATAGTATTAGCATGTACAGTATTAGCCTATATAGCATTAGTTTGTATAGTATTAGTTTGTATTATAATATACAGTGTTTGGTATAATATTATATTAGATTGTAATATTTTGTACTGTGTTTGGTGCACAATAATGTACTGTATTATTTTTAAATAAAATTAAAAAACATACAAAATTAAATTATTTTTAATATTACCAATTTACACAAAAAAAAAAAATTGATTGTAAAATACAATTTTTTTAAAAAAGTACACAAATTTTCTGAAACATGAATATACAATAGTAGATAAATTAACAATCAAACAAACAACTTAATTAATAACATTCAATTTCATAATTGAAATATGCTATAATTAATAATTTTATACATGGTCCAATAACAAATCAAAATAAATAAACTTCATCATTATTATTTTAGACATAATCCAATATGCAATAGTAGCACATAAGTAGAAAACCAAGCAAAAAAAAGGAAATAATAATAATAAGATTCAAACTAAATAAATTTTACAAACTATTATAACACATAAATATATATTCACAAAATAAAAATTACAATAAAATAGAATTTATATAAAATGAGAAAAAATGGAGATTAAGATAAACAACGTATTAAATAAACCCAAGGGGGAGGTGTGTATTATTTTATCCTGTGTATGCAGGATAAGAATTAAATCCTGCATTATATAATACGTAGAGGTGAGCATGATCGGTTAACCAATCCATTAGCCTCAGTCCATTAACCAGTCCATTAATATCGGTTTTTTGAAATTACAGTACATTAACCAGTCCATCGGTTTCGGATTTTCGGATCGGTTACCCAATATTTTTCGGTTAACCACTATAATTATAAATATATTCATAAATAAAATTAAAATGTTTAAGATACTTAAAAATTAATTTTTTTCACTATAATATAACATTATTGTTGTTAAAATAAAAATATTTGGTGGATATAAGCAAATTTATTTTTAAAAATTAATATTTAATAAGTAAATATATTAACCGGTTCATAATCACTTTTAATTAGATAAATTATTATACTTACTAATAGCCAATTCAAAAATCTTAAAAAATTTAAAATAATTAGTATAATAAAAAAAAAGTATATGATCACTTTTAATTAGGATAAATTGTTATAAATTATTAAAAAATAAATAAATTAACTAAAAATTCGGTTTTGGTTCGGTTAACCAGTCACATGAGTCAAAAACCATTAACCAGTCCATTAATATCGGTTTTTTCAAAACACTAACCATTAACCAGTGCATTACAATCGGTTAACCAGTTCATCGGTTCGGTTTCGGATTTTTTTTTTCCGGTTAACCAAGTCCATCGGTTTTTTTGCTCACCCCTAATAATACGTGTATTATTTTTTAAAAGAATTAACCAAACACTCTCTAATGTATTAGATGGTATTATTTTATGCTATCCCATGTACTATACGGGAAAGCAAACATGGCCATAAACTTTTATCTAGATTCCATTCATAAATTTTCACGAACAAATAAATAGTATATTAATACATAAAATTAATAATCACCTGTTCACTATTTTTTTCAACTTATATATATATGTGTCATTTTTCTGTTAGTTTGGTCCATGATACTTTGCAAATGGAGCATCTTCACATTGGCATAAGTTTAACAAAGGATAAATTTAAAATATATTTACAATATTTTTGAACTTTAACAAGCTATAAAGAGATTTTGAGAACTTTTTACAGATTTGTAATGGTAGCTTAGTGAGCATTTAGAATCCAAACTTATTAAATTAATTAGTTTTAATTTAATAATATTGAAATGGTATTCAAACATACCAATGAAATTTTCATTACAAAAATGATACATATTTAGTGGCATTGAAGTCTTGAGGGGCTAAAGTTATGGTCGTTTTTCGATTAAGCAACATGCATGAATAGACAGTGACAGGCATGCATCAACTGCCAGGAGGTTTATTTTCTTTTTTTCATTTGTGTTTTGTATATTTTACAAATGCCCATCTTCTCTTAGCTTCATGTGATTGAAGTTTCAATTCTCTATAGAGTAGATGCCCTATTAATCTTTATTAATTTGCATTAAGTTTTTTGAATTTTCTTAATTTATTTGGGGTGCAAAGATTTTGAAGAAAACAAATTTATGGTGGGCAATTGAGAATTTTCCTGTAAAACTTTTTTGCATTCTTCATGTTCATCGGCTTCGGAAAATTAAGATCTTTACTCATTAGCATCAAGAAAAGGAACCTATAATCTAATATTTGTATTTTTACTTGGTGGGATTAATTAAATATAGGGTTTGAAATTAATTGACTATGCAATGTTAATTACAAATACGATGCACACAAATGAGGATAAAAATCGTGCTTGGGGTAGCACTAATTTTAGGGATTTTTATATGTGATATACATATGTAGGGATATTTTTAAAATAGAAAATTTGAAAAATAGCGTTCATGAAAGGAAGCATTAGAGGAGGGTGTTTTTGATATCTTCTTTATTTTTTTTATGCCATTTATATAAAAACCCCTAATAATAATAATAATAATAACAATTGGCATGAACACTTTAAGATATTTTTGTTATTTTTGTGCTCTCTGTAGCTCTATGTTTTTGTTCCAGTGTCAGTTCTTGTCCTTTTGAAAACCTATTTCGATAGTTTTCTACAATGGAGGATGATTTAGCCAATCTGACTATTATAGAAGAAGAGGAGGAAGGGTGGACAATTGAAGACCTGAGGGGAGATAACCAAGAACGGATAATGTTTAACATGGTGGGAAGATTCTTGACAGATGCAGTAATCAGCTTTGATCAGATGCGAAATATGATGGCTGATTTGTGGCATCCTCTTGGTGGGGTTAATATTACACAGGTGGGAGATGGTAGGTATCTGTTTTGTCTATTTTATGAGTGTGATGTAGTTAGAATTATTAACGGATCACCATGGACGTTCAATAGACATTTGCTTTTACTCAAGAGATTACAAAATGGGGAGGACCCAGTAACAGTCCCACTTCATCATTGTCCTTTTTGGGTACAAGTTCATGAGTTGCCCTCAGGCTTTATGAATGAGAGAATGGCAATTAAATTTGGAAACCTGGTTGGTACCTTCATGGAGTATGATTCAAAAATTATATTAGGAAGAAGCAATCAGTTTATGAGACTAAGAGTTATGCTAGATGTTAAAAAACCATTAATGAGGTATAAGAAGATTATAAGAGCTGATGGGGCTAACCATTTTGTGAAGTTTAAGTATGAAAGACTCTCAGCTTACTGTTATTTATGTGGGGTTCTTGGGCATATTGGTAGCTTTTGTTTGAAGAGAACTCGTCCAGATGGATTATCTCTGCCTCTGCTCTGGGATGATAGTATAAGGGTCCAGCCTCGCCGGAATGCTAACACCGTCAGTCACTGGTTGCGGGATGCTAGTGGTTCTTCTTTGACGCAATCTTCGGCTGGTTTTGGGGTCAGGGATAACATTTGTGGGATATTACCTATTTTAAATTCAAAAGTAGCTAATTCAGCGGGTGAAGATAAGGAAAGGGGATTGAAGTTAGCCAATATAAGAACTGATTTTAAGGAAATGGACTTAGATTTGGCGGAGAGAAATGCTGATGGGCCGGGCTCTTTGATGGATGAATCACCCTTATGCTTTGAAGAAGGGAAGAAAAGGCCTCGTCAAAACCCAATTACATCTATTTCAACTAACTCAGATTTAGATGCAATTACTACCATGCAGTCTACTTCCCGTGGTTCTACTATATCGGCAGGTCCTGCTCAGCAGGCCAGCCGGGCCCAATGAAAATTTTAAGTTGGAACTGTCGAGGCTTGGGCAACCCTCAGACAGTTCGCTACCTGAAAGACACTGTCTTTCGTTGTAAGCCCAATTTAGTGTTTCTTATGGAGACTCTAATTCATAATAGGAGGGCGGAAGAATTAAAGCATCTGTTGGGTTTTACTGGGTGTGTGTGTGTGGATAGAATGGGACGTGGGGGAGGTCTGGTTGTGTTTTGGGCCAATTCTGTGGAAGTCCAACTTAATTCCTTTAATCAAAACTTCATTGATATGTTGGTGTGTGGGCCTAATGAGAAGACTTGGGTGTTTACTGGTTTCTACGGTTTTCCTGAAAGAGGTAGAAGAGCAGACTCTTGGCGACTCCTTCGTCAACTAGGGAGAGGTAGAGATTTGGATGTCCCATGGCTGATTTGTGGGGATTTTAATGATCTGCTTGACTCAACCGAGAAAATGGGGGGTGGGGTTCATCCGCAATATCTCATTAATGGGTTTCGGTCTGCAATTGAGGATATAGGGGTTTCGGATATTCCATCGGATGGGGTGATTTTCACGTGGGAACGGTTTCGCAATCCTCACTACTGGGTCCGTGAAAAATTGGATAGAGGTATGTGCAACTCTATTTTTTTAACTTCCTTCCCTAATTGTTACTTGCAAGTCTTGGCTGCCCCTACTTCGGATCATTCTCCCCTGTTGATTGAATTGGATAAAAGGGTGAATTGGAGCAGTACCAGGAGATTTAAATTTGAGAATTGCTGGTTATTAGAACCAACTGTGTTTGAGGTGGTTAAGAGAGGTTGGGTTCAGTCAGGGGCTACAGAGCTGATGAATCGCAAACTTGAATGTTGTAAAACGCTGCAGAGTTGGGGCTCCAATGTTCTTAAGGCTGGTAAAAAAGAGAAATCAGCTATTGAACAACGGCTTAATCTTCATTCAAAGGGTATCACGTTGATAGGGGATGATGAGGTTCGGGATCTTAAATCTAAATTAAATCTTATTCTGGAGCAGGAAGAGATAAAATGGAAACAGAGGGCAAAAATTTTCTGGTTAAAACACGGGGACAAAAACTCAAAATTCTTTCACTCCCAGGTGAATGCTAGAAGACGGAAAAACTTCATTTCTACTTTGAAAGATGAGCAAGGGTGCTGGGTTACAGATAATGGTATTTTGAGTAAGATGGTTTTGGATTATTATAGTACGTTGTTTAAAAAATCACCAGTTTCTTGTCAGTGGGTGGCCAGTTTAGTTGAGAGGAAAGTGTCCGAGGAAGATAACTTGATGCTTCTCCAACCATTTTCAGATGAAGAATTTAGAGAAGCTATTTTCCAGATGCACCCTGACAAGTCTCCAGGTCCAGACGGTCTCAACCCTGCATTCTATCAAAAATTTTGGAGCCTGATTGGTAAAGATGTGGTGGCTAGCTGTCGGCGCTGGATCACAGATGGTATGTTCCCTGACACTCTTACTGACACTTTGGTGGTTTTAATTCCTAAAATTGATAAACCTGAAAGTGTGAAGGACTTTAGACCAATTGCATTGTGTAATGTACTTTATAAAATTGTTTCTAAAGTTCTGGCTAACAGACTTAAGAGAGTTTTACCAAAGATTATTTTGGAGTACCAATCTGCTTTTATTAAGGGTAGGCTCATCACTGATAATGCCCTGGTTGCTTTTGAGTTAATCCATAGTATGAAGAACCATAGAGTGGGTAATCCGGGGCATGTAGCTCTTAAGGTTGACATTAGCAAAGCTTATGATAGAGTGGAGTGGAGTTTTTTGGAAAATATGTTACTGGGGTTGGGTTTTTGCAGAAAATGGGTAGACTTAATGCTGATGTGTGTTAAAGATGTGAAGTATTCCTTTCTTTTTAATGGGAGAGAGGTGGGTCAGCTTATCCCGGAGAGAGGTCTTCGACAAGGAGATCCTATTTTACCTTATCTGTTCATTATCTGTGCTGAAGGACTGTCTTCTTTATTTAGAGATGCTGAGAGAAGGGGTCTTATTGAGGGGTGCAGAGCTAGCGTGAGAGGCCCTCGGGTGTCTCATTTATTTTTTGCCGATGATTCTCTCTTCTTCTTCAAGGCTTCGACTGTCGAAAGCAATACTATTAAGGAACTCTTGCTTAAATATGAACAAGCTTCTGGACAGTCGATTAATTATAAAAAATCTGGCATTTTTTTCAGTCCCAGTGTGTCTAATCATAACAGAAATTTGATCTCTAGGATTCTTGGTGTCGATGCCCCCCTTAATCATGGTAGATACTTGGGCTTACCCTCTTTAATTGGGCGTAGTAAGCGAGCTATTTTCGGTTTTCTTAAGCGTAATTTAGCTCAAAGAATTTCATCTTGGAATAATAAATTCTTATCTAGGGCAGGTAAAGAGATTTTGTTAAAGTCTATTGCTCAGGCTATTCCTACCTATTGCATGAGTGTTTTTATGATACCTGTGTCTATGTGTGAGGAGCTGCAGAGAATGATGAATTCTTTTTGGTGGGGTAAAAAAAACAATGGGCATAACAACTTACACTGGGCAGCTTGGGGCAAAATGTGTTGTAGCAAAGAAGTTGGTGGTATGGGATTCAGGGATCTTCATTCTTTTAATCTGGCTTTGCTTGCTAAACAGGGTTGGCATCTCTTAACCAACAAGAATACTCTTATTTTTCGTATCTTCAAAGCTAAATATTTCCCAAATGGGGATTTTTTTGATGGTCAACTGGATTATAATCCTAGTTTTACTTGGAAGAGTATTTTGCAGGCTAAATCTTTGTTGGAAAAGGGGGCCAGATGGTGTGTTGGAGATGGAAAGACCATTAGATTTATGAAAGATCCTTGGGTACCTAGAGAGGGGAATTTTTATGTGAATGAGGGGACTGATTTTGTGGATGAAGAGGCTAGAGTTTGTGCTTTCTTGAAAAATGGAGGAAAAGAATGGGATATGGACAGACTTGTTGAATTTTGTTGTGTGGAGGATGTTCATGCTATTTTAAATATCCCACTATCATTATTTAATGGTTGTGACAGGATTGTTTGGCATTTTGATAAACGAGGTTGTTACTCTGTCAAAAGTGGTTACCGTTTGGCTATGGGCAACTTGAATACAGAGCCGGTTGGGGTTTTTAATATTTGGAAGACTATTTGGCAGTTGTCTATACCTCCTAAAGTTCAAAATTTTTTATGGCGTACCTTGAAGGATTTTCTGCCTCTTCGGGCTAGATTGGATGGCAAAGGAATCTCAACTAGTCCTAATTGTCTGCTCTGTAATGGGGTGGAGGACAGGTCTCATTTTTTCTTTGACTGTCCCTTTGCTAAAGAGGTATGGAGTTTCTTTAGGCTACCAAACTTTGATATCAATAATCCTTTCCTAGACATCTTATCTACACTGACTGGTTTGATAGGAAAAGATAAGTTAGGAGAGATGAGTATGATAATGTGGCAAATGTGGAATGTTCGAAATAAATTATTGTGGAACAATGAGTTTATGGCTCCTCATATTATAGTGCATTCTGCTCTTTCTTTCCTTGAGGAATGGAGGGCAGCAAAGGATGTTTTAAACACAATAATGGTCCCAGGAATTCGTTGTAACTTGCTGACTTCTTCACCTTTGAATGGAGGAAACAAGGCCTGGAGGTGCAATATTGATGCTGCAATTTTTGCTGAGGAGGGTAGAACAGGTTTTGGAGCTGTTTTCAGAGATTCGGAGGGTAATTTCCTCAAAGCCATTTCTGGTCATTGTCCAGGAGTTTTCTCCTCGCGTGTTGCTGAAGGTGTGGCGCTTCGCTCGGTGCTCCTTTGGATTGAAGAACATTTACCTACAAATGGTATTATCTATACTGATGCCCAGGAACTGAAATTTGCTTCTTGTAATTCTTGTGATGATTTTTCAGATTTTGGTATTATTATTTCGGATTGTAAGTTTCTCTTTTCTAGGAACTCTGATATTGAGTTGTGTTGGATTAGTCGTACTAACAACAAAGAAGCTCATAAGTTAGCTAGAGCTTCTATGTTGTATAATTTGTGTTGTGTTTGGGATGTTTTTCCCCCTTGCCTTTGAGCTTCTTTATAAAGTTCAGGTTTTATTCAAAAAAAAAATAATAATAACAATTGGCATGCTTATGTACTGAAACCCCAAGCTTGATTGGAGATAAATCATAATGTATCTGAAATCTTCCATTATATTGTAAACAGTTTTACCATTTAAATGTCTCTTTAGAGTTAGTTTATCAATTCTTAAACTTTTCGAACTTTTTATTTCGGGTGCGTTTACTTACAGAAAACAGTTTTCTGTTTTCTGTATTCTATTTTACTAGAAAATTGTAGTATTTGTTTTCTGTAGAAAATTTAGAAAACGCGTTTATTTATCAAGAAAAGAAAAATTAGAGTATTTATTTTCTATATATGTGTATGTATGTATATATAGATATACATATGCATATCAATAAATGAAAAATTAGAGTAATTATTTTCTATATATATGTGTATGTATGTACATGCATACACATAGATGCATATGAATATGCACATATATATCAATAAATGAGTATTTATATTCTATATATATGTGTATGTATATATGTATATATATATGTGTGTGTGTGTGTGTATGTGTATATATATGCATATGCATGTGCATGTGCATATATATAGATATATATATGCATATGCATGTGCATTTGCATGTATGTGTATATGTATATGCATATGCGCACATGCATATGCATGTGCATGCATGTATATATATATACATGTGTGTGTGTATATACGCATACACACACATACATACATACATACATACATATGTGTATATATATATATAAGTATGTGTATGCGCATATATATGTATGTACATATGTATATATGTGTGTGTGTGTGTGTGTGTGTCTACGTACATATGTATATATATATATATATATATATATATATATATATATATATATATATATATATATATATATATATATATATATGTATATACATATGCATATAAGTACATACATACATATATGTATATGTATGTATGTATGTATGTATGCATATATGTATGTATATAAGTACATACATAGGTACATACGTATATGTATATGTATATACATACATACATGTCTATGCATACATATACATACACATACATATATATATGTATGCACATACATGTATATGTGTGTGTGTATGAATATATACACACACATGTATTTTTATATTAAAATGATTTCAGAAAATTTAGAAAATATTTTTTATTAGTTCTCCAATATCTTTTTTATTTTAGAAAACTGGAAAATCTATTTTCTATTTTCTATTTTAGAAAATTGATTAAAATAAACATTATCTCTATTTTCTGTTTTCTGTGAAAAATTTTTCTGGAAAACTGGACCAGTTTTCTGTAAGTGAACAGGCCCTTCATTTTTCATATATATCTTCTTCTTCTTTTTTTCCAAGTTATAGATAAAATCATTCAAAATAGATAAATCTATTTATTAATTTCAACTTAGGATCATTTTAAATATTGGTGTGTAAAATTGAATGAACTACAAGTAGTTCGATTTTTCAATCGGTCTTTTTGCTTAATAGTCAGTTTGGTTATTTCTCAAATTCAATATATTCAATCAATTTGGTTTTTGATGCTGAAAACTAAATCCACCAAATATTTATATGTAATTTTTATAATATATTTTTTAAAATTATACACTTGTTTATAGTTATTTAATTAGTTTTTTTTTTTTTTTTTTATGGTTATAATGCCTAGTTCACTTCATTATAATTATTGAATATTTAAGATTTTTTATTAATATAACCATTTTAAAGTTATTTAGTATTTTTTATTTGTTATAAATTGGATTTTTTTTGAATTATAATAAAGTTTTAGCTATTAATAGTATTTGATGACTGTCTGGATTTTTCAGACTGTCGTCTGGAGAGAGTCACCTGAAAAATACAGAATTCGATGGGTTTTCGACAAAAAAGACTCTGATGGTTAAGTCGAAAAAATACCGAGATTAGGCAAAAGTATATTGAAATCGAATTTCCAACTATTTATAAAGTTAGGTAGAAAAGTTTGAGTATAAGTACAAGTCCCAAATCAGGTAGAACTCTTATCAATTCTTGATTTTTAGGATCAGATAAGGTGAATCACAAATAATCCATGTCATGGTGGAATTAGGACATTCTAAGGACTCTAGGAGTGTCCATAAATAGTGAAAACTTTCAAGTAGCATTCTGATTCCGAGCTATCAGGAGGGACCGAGTTTCTTGCAAGATGAGTATTCAGATAAGTTCAGTTAACCGGACTCCGAATCATGAGTGTTTGGTTATTATAAGTTCCCCCTCTAGTGTATGACATTTATGTCAAGTATTTGGGCAGAAAACAGGATTCAAAAAGACAATTCCAAGCAAGCAGCACATTAAAGGTGAAATGATGACGCCTCGTTCTTCGCGATTTGGCGACCAGGGTAGTTACAGAAATGAGTGCAACGCTTCGATTTTCGCACTAGGAGCAATAATGGCCGATATAACCAATCCCTTCCAGCCACGTGTTTGGCAACCATTGGCTTGCTCTTCTTCTATATATCTGTTCTTTTTCATTTTTCAAACCTCTGTTACTTCTTTTGCTTCTTCATCCTTTTGCTTCTTCATTTCCATTGATTCTCTTCTAAGCTGTTCACTTTTCTGCTTCTAGGCTTTCAATCTCCATCTGTCTATCACTGGCAAATTTCAGCCCAAGGCGATTTTAAGTGCTGCGATTTCGGATTTCTTCTACAAATCATCACTGAAATCTCCCCTATCCACAGGTTTGTACCTTTTTCTCCTCTTCTACCATGAGTTTTTCTGAGAGTTCCAACAATAGGGTTAGGGTAGGTGAAGGGCTATTCGACGATAGTTTCCTTGAATTCCCAAGTACCAACCAAATAGTGCAAGAAAGAACGGTTAGGGAACCCAGAAGACTTCCTAGGGTGGGAAGCATTAGTTGGGTCATAAAGAGTGACCAAATGACTGAGCTGAGAGAGAAACTAGGCATACTGTAGGGATTGGATCCCGAGGTAGTCCAAATCAAATTTACCCTATGAGGATATTGATACCTGTTTCACAGGTGGAGAAATGAAAGTGCCCCATTTTGTCTTTGGGTTTCATAAATTTTTTAAAGGTCTTTCTCAAACTTAGCCTATTGCACTTTGTCGGAGCTAAAATGATGATTTAAACTGAAAATTTTGGCTTTTGAAGTGACAGACACCCGTCTTTTACGTAGAGATGCCAGTCTGTCAAGCACGGGGGGTACTTTTGTAAATTTAATTACAAGTTTTGACAGATGCCCGTTTGTGAAAGGACAAATGCCCGTCTGTCTTGATTTTAAACCCAAAATCGCGTTTCATTAGTGGGAAATCGAAAAACAATCAAAATTATTTAAAAAGGCTTATTTCTTGGGATCTTGAGGAGATTTCGGTTTTAGGATTTTGAAAAAGGAATTTGCTTGAATTTGAATAGTGTTTTTTCCTAAATCAAGCAAAAAGACCTAGAATTTTTAGGCTTTCCATTTCTTGGCATATAAGAAGAATAGGAAAAAACTTTAGAGGGATCTTCTATTTTTTAGGCTAAAAAATTCTTGGAGAAAGAAAATCTTTTGTGGGAGTTTCTTGAGGTAGAGAAATCAATTCTCTGTGCTTTATAGACTCTGGTTTTTCTATTAGTTTTCAGAGAAAAATAGATAGAGAAAGAAGAAGAAAGAGAAGAGAGAGAGGAGATAAAATATGTATTTTTGAGAGAACCTTGGAAGATTTTATTGAGAAAAATGATTTTCTTCTTTCTTCCTCGATTTGAATTTCTATTAGAGTCGTTATCTCTCTTAGAAATCAACAAAAAGGAAGAACATTTTCTAGAGAGAGAAAGAAATTCTCTTGATTTTAAATTTATTTGTGGAAATCCAAGGAGGACTCAAAAGCACACCTTCTTCTCTAGACATCAAATGAATGATCTGAGAGTAAATATTCTGGGCCTAAACTTCTGTTTCATCACCCTTTTGAATATTATGTGGTTTTTTGGTTTCTTTATTTTAAATATGTGATTTTTTATGATTTTGTGATTTTCTATTTTTTATTAGTTTAAATATTTCTCTTGAGTTCAATGCATGCTTTTTAATACGTTTTTAAGCTTTAATATACGTATTTGAGGTCTTTTGTGCATAAGATTTGAGTTAAAAAATTTTTTAATGGAACTTTTGTGAGTTTCCTGCGTTCTGGGCTCGACCGAGTTGAGCAATGCCCGTCCCTCATAGCGAGCGACTGAATGTAACACAACGTTTTCGTCCCGTCTATCACACCCTCAGTTGTCCGTCCCTCTTTTTTGGCCGTTTGTGGCCACTATTTGACCACCTTTTCATTATTTTAATGTTTTTTTTATCCTTTTAATGTCATATAGTATATGTTGTTTTAATTTCTTTTTATTAAGCACGTAATTTTATTTTCTGCCCTTTTATGCTTTTAATACCTTTATTTTCTTTATTTCCATAATAATTATTTATTTATTTAAATATTTTTTTATGACTTTACTAATGAGTTATTTTATTTTTTATTTTTTGCCTAAAAATGTTCACTTTGTGAGTGGTCCTTGTGGACGGAGATTTTGGAGATTATTTTACAAGGGTTGCATCGGGACTGGTGGAATTCCTCCTTTGTACTTTATTTAATTGTGTTTATTTTTTTTTTATTTTGGTTGGGTTTGTAATAATAAAGATTTTTGTGCATCCTAAAATTAAAAACTCCCAAAAATATTTTGTATTTAATTAAAATGGGATTTTCCTAATAAAATAGGACCAATGTCCTAGTTTTCCTCCAAAAATGTAGTCTAAAGAGAAAAGTTCATTTTTTTTATTAAAATAGGATCACTCATACCTGTTTTATTAAAAAATTATTCAAGAACTCTTCATTTTTTTTTATAAATATGCATGCGGGAACCAATGTTCCCACTTAAATGAATGTCTCATTTTATGTATATATTTATTAGGATAATTTTGTTTTATTTTTAATTCATTATTTTTATAGCTTTCTTTGTATGCTTAAACTACGCCTTTAATTTATTCGCATAAATTGTGTGAGAAAAGAGATATTAAATTAATTTTAAAAACTCATTTATAAACTTTAACCAAGATATAAGTAAGAGTGATGTCTTGAATTTTCTCTAGTTTAACCTTCATGAGGTTAAATTAAAACTTTTTCAATATTTTATTGGGTGGTGACTCCAATACCTACCTCTTTGTGCCCAAATAGACGCACTCGTAGGTTGATCGTCAATAATAGAATATGGGTGATTCCCTGTCTATTGTGAAGCGACTGATTTTTAAGAGTTTGATAAACCTTTCTTGGACCCTAAAAGCAAGCCTCCGGGTTAGATGGGGTTCAGCGTGCATCATAGATACCCGATAATTATAGGATTCGCGCCCCCGGTGCATCCTCATGAGGTAATGCCAAATTCTCCTTCAAGAGGTGCATAGTAGTGTACGAAGCAGACTTTGAAGCTAGGGTAAATCTCCCTCTGAAGAAATTTGAGCTCGATTTCCTGAACCACTATAGCCTAACTATAGGGCAAATACATCCTAATGCCTGGTGAACCCTATCGGCATTACAAGTATAGGCAGCCGAGCATGACATAGACCTAATTGTCCAAAAATTTCAAGCTACTTATGTGGTGGGGCTTTGGATTGCTACAGAGGATCATAATTATGTCTAAGCCTGAGCTGGGTATGGAGTGTTCTCAGGAAATTTAAAGTCTTTGAAGAATTGAAAAAATTGATTCTTTGTGATAGAAAGCAACATAGACTGCAAGTTCTGCACTTCTTGGAGTCGATTCATCAACAAGAACAACAACCAGTTGTACCTCATTAATGAAAAGGAAAACACACTAGCTCGGTGGAGAGAGCTAGCTCAGAATAAAATGAACATCAGATTACAGCTACAGTGTGGAATGCCTCTTCCGGAGCCATCCCGAGCCAAGAAAAAGGGTAAACTTCCTTGTTTCCCATCTTCAATTATAATATGTTTCTCATTATTTCTTTTTTTGCAGCTATGAAGAGGACTGGTCGACCCAGTCTGGCCGAGGTTATGAGGGCCAAGAGATAAAAGGCTGAAGGGAACCGAGCACTTTCAGCTCCATCCGCCCCTTCTGTACCAATTCCTATGAAGGTAGTTGATAGTTCTCCTGTCAAAGCTTGAAGTCCAGTAATGAAGACATCCGAGCGAGTTGTTTCCTTCGAGCCCTTCTCACCCAAAGGTAAAGCAGAAGTATACACCTTTATTCCCAAATCGTGGGAAGGAAAAGACGTGAAGGCTCTTGCTGATGAAGTCATAAGGTTCTGGCAACAACAGGGGAGCACCTAGTCAAAGGACAACAACGAATTTACAACCTTCGTGCATCTAGTGTCTTGTGTACAAAGTGAGGTAACCCCATTATTGAGCTTGAATGTCGAGCAGCTGAGCAATGTTGTCAAAAAGCATTAGGTGGAGGTAAATTCCTAACCTCACGACCTATCATTTCAGATCAATTTGTTATGGATTGAGTTCATATTCTTTTTTGTAGGGATCTATGCTGGGAGGAGTAATTATCTCAAAGATGAACAAACTTCTCACTGAGGAAAGAGGAGAGAATCACAGCCGAGCTCCATTACAGACTTGGTGAAGCCGAGTGTAAATTGGCCTATTATGAGAAACAAGTTATTGAAGTTGAAAATAAAGCTTCTGAAGCTTAAGATAAGGCAACCAACATTGAAGAGAGAACGACAATAGCTAATAGGAGAAAAGCTGAGATTGAAGCTGAATTTGAGAGAGAGAAAAAAGAGGAGCCAGGCCATCGAGACCAGACTAGAGTGGGCAGGAAGGAAAAAGTTGAACTTGAGGGGAGATGTGCCGAACTGGTAAAGCGAGTCAAATTGTAACCCTAGTCCCTAAGACTTAGTATAGAGCAAGTAGGGTGTCGAACACTGGGAACCTTGGAGTAATTTTATATTAATCGAATAGATACTTAGATGGATAGGTAAATGACATAAAAGTAGTTGAAATTTTTTTAAATTCCTAAATTACTAAGAATTACAATTACTCTAATTAATCTTAATGAATTCAAACAATATATGTAAAAATGTATATTAGAATTAAGAATGAGAATAAATCAAGAATTTTAACCATTGATATACATATAATACATGTAATGATTAGAGAATATGGCCAACAATCCTTAAAAGCAACTCTCGTTATCAATCAAGGGCATTTCAATTTAAAGTCTACAACCACTCTCATAACATTGTAAAGATAAACGAAAATCATTAAGTTCTATGCCAATTCTTTAACCCCTTAAAATAGATTTCTTATCTCCAAGTACTTTCCTAACCTTTAAGTAAATTCAATTGTTTTTCCACCAAAATGCTCCAATTCTCATTGTAAACATATGATTAACAAGTTATATATGGTGATCAGATATACATAACAAATTTCATGCTCAATTGAACTTAAATCATTCATGCATTATAAAAATGGAAGTATAGTTCTTAATATTAATTTATCATTGCAATTATAATACACAAAGACTTAGCCAAGATATATATTATCTAGAAACAAACAACAACAAGAAAATATGCTGATCATCAAGGAAATAAAAAAAAAAAGAATAGAGAAAAAGAGTTTGTTGATGAATTTCTTCAATGCTCTTCAAGGAGTTTACTTGATATTAACTACACCTGTTTGTATTTTTCTTATTTCTTTGACTTCGTCTTTTTGTCATTCTTGTCTCCCTGCTATTTCTGGAAGTGAATTGCATCCATTTATAAGCCTCTGGCAACCCTTCTTGTGCCCCTTACCAATGGGTGTAAACCTGAAAATGTGGCTCGAAAGGGTGTGATGAAACGAGATATCGCTTGGGAGGGAGTGCTGGTGCCAACTTGTGAAGGATGTGCTGACTCGTGCATGATTCATCACCTTCAGTCTTTGTCGCGACTCGTGATGGATGTGCCGAGTCATGACACTGGACTTTCTCTTCTATCATGGCTCGTGACATTCATGTCGAATCATGACGCTGCCCTCTCTTTCGGTCATGAGTCGTCACCTTCATGCCGACTCATGATGCTCTACGGGCCGAGTCGTGACATCCTCCTTCTTTTCCTTTGCTTTCTAACTCTTCATCCTTAAGCACAATTTCAGCCAATTGTACTCCAAGTTAAATAATCCCTACAAAACACACAAACTAAATTAAGGTGAGAATTAGGGGCAAAATTGTATGTAACGAGGTAAAATATGTGCATAGCCAAAGCGATATATGTGTAGTTCTAAGTGATAACTTGAGGATTAAAATAAGTTCAAATGATATATAAGAAAGTGAAATTAGTACAATATAGGTAATTATGGTGGACATTGGATGTTAAATTGAAAATTCAATTTTGATTATTTAAAACTTGAAACAATAACTTTTCATTAAATTAGGTTGAACGTATGTACTACTCTTATATTAGGAATTGGTTAGTGTATGTTTTGAACAATAGATGAACGTTTGAAAGCATTAGACATGTATTTAAATTTGCCCTTATGATTTGATATATATATGTATATCTATATATATACTATATAAGGTATAATAAAAAGGGAAAATAATTACAAGGAAAATAAGTATATATCGTAAATATGTTTATGGCCATATAGGTAAAAAGGAAAGTGGCTAAATGACAATAAAAACCTTAATGTAGATCTATAAAATATATTATGGCAATTAGTTAGAAAGGACTTAGTGTTAACGAAATTCATATATTGGCAATGTGAATATGTTAATTTAATACATGAAAAAAAAGAAGAGAGATAATAAAATAAATATTAAGATCAGACATGAATAATACATGTATGACATATTGTATGAATCTTTGCATATTCTTTGAATGTGAGAACGATATTTGAATATGGAAAAAATGTATGATTTGGGAAAATGTTCATAATTTTCATAGAAGTATTTATTTAATGTAAAAATAATGTATGTGTGTGTTTACAAGTATGTTTAGGTAATTAAGTAAGGGATTAATTGAAATTAAGTGCAAGAATATGAAATTAAAGTTAAAATGATGCTTATGATTGTGCTCGTGGAAATGAAATGAAACGTAATGTATATGAGTTTATTTCGTTACATATATGGATAAAGAATGAAAATGTGATATAATTATGTATTGTGTAGATAATGGAAAGTGTGGAAATAAATGATGAAGGTATATTTGCTCTTAGTGATCTGATGGTTAAATGTAGTTCAGGATATAGATGGCTAGCCACGGGACGGTATAGTGTATCGCGGTAGCGAGTCATGGAAACTCGTAATTGTAGACCAATAATGGTCTACCTATGGTGTCATAAATGTTAAATGTTAACATATGAATGTATTGTCGTCGGAACACAATCTGGCCCTTAAGTGGTCACTTCGACACTACCGAAGTGCAATCTGGCCTCTAAGTGGCCACTTCGGTAGGTTTAAGGTTTCATAACCCTATCTCGTTTATCCAGTCTAGTGATTTCTATTGGATAATTACTAAGGTCAAATTAAGAAAATAAGATTAAATGTTAAAGTGTAGCATAAACGTAAAAGAAATGAGATAAAAAGGGAATAAGTATAAGAGGGTAAATTAGTGAATTTAAATAACAAATTGGTAAATCCGAATTAATTGTAGAAATTAAGGAAATAAATGATAATTAGGTAAGTAAAATACAGATTAAAGGAACAAAAAGTAATTTAATGATAAAAAGTAAAGTTAAATAGCAAAAAGGTAAAACTTTAAACGAGATGTTAATTAACAGTGAAGGAGGGAATATTAGAATATAAAATAGATATTTAATTGAAAAGATAACAAATGCATATTACCATTCCAGACTAAGAAATAAAATGATAGTTTTTAGGATAAAAACTTTAATTGAATAAATAATATTGGTAATTGATCTTATTAACGGATGGCATAATGAAGTGGCTATATGTATGCACATGAATTTCATGACCACCAATGTGTATAACATACATGCATATTGTGACGCGCGCCAAATCTCGGGAGGCCCCGAAGACCCGCTTTTAGGGTAATCGAGAGAGGTTCACAAGACTTGCAAAAGATTGCAAGGGCGTCTATTTTGGGCAACAAGGAGATTTCTTGGAGTCGCCACCCAATAAAACATTGGGAAAGGTCCTCTAGCCTCAGTGAGCATAAGACAACGCATCTGTGTCTATTTTGGGCAAGCCAGAGATATTTTGGAGTCCCCACCCCAATAGAACATTGAGATGGTACTCTAACCTCATGGAGACTAAGACAATGCAAATTGGACCTATTTTGGGCAACAAGATATATTTTGGAGACCTCACCCCAATAAGATATTGAGATGGTCTTCTAACCTCATTGAGCCTAAAACTAGAGATGGTTCGGGACTTCTCATTTATTCATACCTTGGTTAAAATTACAATTGAGTTTTGAATTTGAGATTTAATCCATTTAAATGCAATAATTAGAGCGCATATCAATCATATAATAAAAACAAGATAAAAAAAGGTAAATAAAAATACAATAAATTACAATAAAACTAGGGGCGGAATACAACTGTAGACACCCGGTTCTGAGACAGCCCAGATCAGAGTTACCCAATGATAATAAGATGTCTTTTCACAGGCAAAAAGGTTGAAAGTTGTAATTTTCTTGTCAAATTTGCATTTTTTAGTGAAAATAAATAAAAAATAATAAAAAATATTTTGAAAATTAGATTTGAAAAATGGGGTTTAGAAATTATAACATTTTTTAGTTAAATTTAAATAAAAAAAAAAATTCCGCGAATGTCGATGTGCGGCAGCGCGCAGGCGGGCGGGCGCAGGGCCTGCGCGCGGAGCGAGCTGCGCAGAACCCCGCGTACTGCGCCAGCGTGCAAGCGACGTCCAGCGCGCGTCGACGGGCGTCGGTCGCCCCCGTTCCGCCGCAAAATGCCCAATTTCCCCGAAAATGCATTTTTTGTCCTTTTTTTCATGATTTTTTTTTCCCAAAATTAATTTTTTATCCCATTTTTGGTATTTTTATATATTTTTCAGTTTTTAAAAATAATAAATTAATTTTTTAATTTAATTTAATTTAATTTTATTTATCCTTAAGATAAATGTCAAGGATTTAATTTTGTCTTTTAAATTCTAATTTGAATTCAAAAGAATTTGATTTTATCCTTAAATCTAATTTGAATTTAAAAATATTTAACTTTATTTCTAAAATCTGGTTTGAATTCAGATGGATTTGATATATATCTTTAAAGGATTTAAATTTTAAAAATGATTTTGTTTTTAAATTCAAATTTTAAAAAGGATTTTGTTTTTAAATTTAAATTTTGAAAAGGATTTTGTTTTTAAATTTAAATTTTAAAAAGATTTGTTTTTGAATTTTGAATTTCAAAAAGATTTAAATTTTTTATCTTCATCCTCATTTACCTATAAATAGGAGGCTGAGGATCGAGGATCGAGGAAAGGGATCGGATTTCTTATTTTTCATTCTTTCTTTTTCAATAGAATTCTCTCTACTTTTTTATGAAATTTCTTTTTCAAATAAATTTCTCAAATTAGTTTTCAATAAAATGATGCTTCTTGAGACAAAGAAAATATTTCTTTGTTCTTGAGTTGTTATTTTCTTTCATTCTTCATTTTTAAGCAGTTTTCTTTCTTGGAATAAAATTCCAACTTTTTCATTTTCAACTTTAATTTTGCGGATCAAACCAAGGAAATCAATCACATTTTCCCTTCATCAAGCACGAATTCTGAGGGTAAATATTCTGGGCCCAATTCTACTTTTCTTTTATTTTCTTATTTTATTTATTCACAATTATTTCATCAACATATAGATATTTATATCTATTGCTTATTTATTTTATTTCTAATATTTCCTTTTATTTCCATTATTTTATTTCATTATCCCACTCACATGTTGTTTTCCCAAGCGTGAGGCTAGAGGACCATCATATCGTTAGGGTGGAAGCCTCCAAGACACCTCCGGCTCGCCTATAATGGACATAGCAGCGCTGTTTTAGGCTCACTGAGGCTAAATGACCTTTCCTAATATTCTATTGGGTGGCGACTCCAAAAAACCTCCTTGTTATCCAAAATGGACGCACTTATAATTTCTTACAAGTTTTCATGAACCTCCTCCCGAAAACCCTAAAGGCGGGCGGTTCGGGGCACCCCGGGATTCGGCGCGCGTCACAATGGCGACTCCACTAGGGACACTTAAAAGAGACTTCGCTTCGAAAGTACCTTGGTTAAAACTTAAAATTGAGTTTTAATTTAAAAATTTCATCCTTTTTTCGAAAGTGCATTGTATCTTATTAGAGCCTTAGATTTATGTTAGTTTGGTCCCTCTATTAGCCCCGGTGCGTTCCCGAAGCACGACCCTACGTTCACTCAATGTGGGAAAGTGTGAAAAATAATCACTAGACCAAGGCTCGTACCATTATGGTATATTAAATAGAGACCCGATCGGTCATTACGATCGTAATGAGCTAGACCTATTGGCAGGAAACATGCCTGGATAGACCTAAAGTAACATCACCTTGGCCAAAGCTCATGTAATGGAAATAGTTACTTCCCCTAAGTGGTATGAACCTTAATACTGTGCTTGCTGTATGGATTATTATGTATCGGACAAACCCAGATAATTTGATTGGTCACCTAATCAAAGGCTTTCATGCCCCGATAGGCCCATGTTAACTTATTCGGACTGCCTAAATACATGACGATCATAATTCATGCGCCTGTGCATTAGTTAGGAGAGGTTATACAGCCGATTTTCTACCGTGCACCATACGCGTCCATTGGGCCCCCTGTTGACCCATGGGCCAATTCCACCTAGGAAAGAGACTATGACCTCATGTCCGGGAGTAACAAGGTTGGAAGGACCTATGTGCTTGCATGTGATTTGTGGATTTTGCATAAGCACGATCATGCATCTTACACATCATTCATGCATCATCCTAATGGGTGTGTTTTGCAGCCATCATAGATCGGCCCAGGTAGTCAAGAGGTCCCCAAGGACGACTGTATAGGAATCCATTCTTTGAGCTACCAGAAAGGGTAGAGTTCTTTGACTCAATTTCAGAAAGCAGTCACGCTACATCATCCCAGTTCTCCATTGATTCAGAAATGGCCAGCTCACCAAGAGGGACAGATGCTACCAGGGTTATGATAGCAAAAGAAGTGGGCCGAAGGTTTGAAGAATTTGAGAACCGGATGATAGCCAAGATGGCTACATTGGGTCAGCCAGTTGCACCGCAGAACCGACCTCCTCCTCCTATGAGACAAAATGAACGGGAAGAGGACAGAGAAAACAGGCAAGAGGAAATTCGCCCACCACCTATAGACTTGAGAGCAACAACATCAGGGGTCCAAAGGATAAGGCCAGCCCAGAGGTTGGAAGATGACCTAGAAAAGGATGAATATGAAGAGCCAGTATCAGAGAGAGGGAAAGCACCCCAGACAGAAGAGGCCATCTGGAAGAAGATGGAAGAAAAGTTCGAGGCAATGGCAAAGATGTTGATAAGGGGTCGAGGGATGAACCCCGAGGACAAGGAGTTGGATGGGGAGGATCTAATCCCTCTGAATTTCAAAATGCCTGATGTCCCGAAGTTTGATGGCACATCGGACCCCACCGTGCATATTAAGCAATACTCCCTGGTGATGAAGGGGACGACACTGACAAAGAGGCAGAAGATTGAATACTTATGTTTGAGTTTGATAGGTCCTGCGGTGGACTGGTATCATGGGTTGGAATGAAGAATAAAGGAAGACTGGGACCTACTGACGGAGGAGTTCCTCCAGCAATACGACTGTAGTACAAGGATGGAGGTCACTCTGAAAGATCTAGAGCTACTGCAGTAAAAGCCAAACGAGTCATTTCATGAGTACCTAACCCAATGAAGGAATCGGGTAATGGAGATGAAGAAGAAGCCAGATACTCAAGACCAGATCAGGCTGTTTATTAGGAATGCCAGCCCATATTTGAGGATGGGTTAAAGATGAAGGGGCTGAAGGACTGGGAGTCCTTGAAAGACATAGCCATCGAAGCTGAGGCTGAGCATCTGGATAAAATGGCTAAATCTGCAAACCTGGCCTTAGGTAAGAACAAGGGAAGCAGCAGTGGTAATAGGGGCAATACTGGGGCAACAGAAGTCTCAACCACCGGAACGACTCCCAAACACCTCACTATCTCGGGCAAGCCATTATCTTGGCACTTCACCCGTCTCATCAAGGAAGGGAAGTTACAACCCTTGCCAGCTGGGCCTGCCCCAAGTCAAGAAAAGCCTAGGCACAGAACAGACTGGTATTGTGCGTATCACCAGTATACAGTGCATAGAACAGACTATTATTGTCCTCTAAGGAATCGCATTTCAGAATTGGTGCCTGGCCTGGAGGAAGAAAGAAAGTATTAGAGTTGTTACAATGCCCTTCTTTTTTTTTTAAAGTATATTCCTAAACTATGCACTTGTTTCTCTTTTCTATTTTAATAATATGGGTTTTTCTTATATATGCATTATCATATCTTATCGCATCAAGCATAAATGATAATCATGATTAAGGCATTGGGTTAAACACTGTTTCATTCAGTTTCAATAAATAGTAATCTTGGTTGCATCCAATTTGACTACTGAAGCGAGATAAAATTTGAGAGAATAAAAAAAAAGAGGAAAAAAAAAGTCTAAAGAAGTCTTTGCCTGGACCTATGAAGACGTGCCGAGAGATGATCATGAAGTTGTCAAGCACACCATTCCAACATACCCCGATCATAGACCAGTCAAGCAGAAGCTTAGAAGACCCAGGTCGGAAGGGGCAGAAAAGGTAAAAAGGAGAAATCCACAAGCTGAGATGAAGCCGAATTCTTTATCAACACCTGGCTTGGTTAGCGTCATCCCAATAGTCAAGAAGAGCGAAAAAGTACGAGCTATCAGGATTTGAACAAAGCTTATCCAAAAAAAAAGAGAGAGAAAAAAAAGAACAAAAGAAAAAGAACAAAAGGAAAGGAACAGGAAAAAGAACGAAAAAAAAGAGAAAAATAAAATACAAGAAAAAAAGAGAGAGAGAAGGAAAGCCATCCTAGGGGCAAGCTTTGTTCAAATCCCGTTGATCTACACATGCCCGTACCTTGCCATTCTTCTTGGCTACCAAAAAAGTACCAAAAGACTAATTAACAAATCATCTAAGGGGTGTACTATACAAACGATAAGTCGATGACATTCAGTTGAGATGCGTGGACGAGAAAGGAGCTAAGAGGGTCATGGAAGAAATTTATGCTAGAATTTGTACAGGCTATATGAACGGTTTAATGCTGGCAGAAAAGATCAAGAGATAAGGATTAGGCAGAGAAATGACCCTTTTGCACTTCAAGGCTAGAGAGCCACCATTAGAACCTCTACAAGAGTCACCTATTATTCCTCGACACAGGGGGCAGAAGCAGTATGGCCGATAGATGTAAAGCTCAAATCTTTAAGGACGGTCACGGAAGCCCAGATTTTGAAATTCGACAGGGTGCAGCAATGGCAGCAGCAACTAAGCAAGTCAGACAAGGATAGGTCATGAGATTACTGTCACAGTCAGATCCATCAGAAAATACTATGCTCGATCATTCGGGAAGGAAGTCAGAAAGCATCCGATGAAAGAGGGAGATTCAGTCTTTAAGCAAATAAGGCCAAATGTTCCAGACGAATGTGGTAAATTTAAGCCGATGTGAGAAGGTCCTTTTGTTCTCAGAGATTGTTATCCAAGAGAGAAGCAACGGACAACAATGAAGATAACTTCAAAGAACCGGTCAACATTGACAGATTCAAGAGGGTCTAGGGATAAGGACTAAAAAATCAAAAGAAGAGAATAAAAGCCCCGTGGGTCGAAAATCGAAAAAAGGTAGCCTTGCTAAAAATGAATGTCTCGTCAAGGTGAAAACCGAAAAAAGGTACCATGGGCAAAAATTAGAGGCTTATGAGAAAATGTTCAATCAAGAAAACCCGAGAGGGCTGATTGATAACAGGAGTAGGATGCACCTAAGGTGTTACTCATTGAGATTGAATAAAACTAGTGTTTTTGTATCACATGTCTAGTCATGGCCATTCTTATTGCTATATGGTGCATAGAGATAGAAATGCATATATAAACTAGGCGTAAACATGCAATTAAATGATAAAGAGAAACCTATTGTAGGCATAAGGACATATGCTAGAGCAATTCTCAAGGCAGCAATAATAATTTTTTTTGTGACAAATCTTCCTCCTACTCTTAAAAAAAAAAGAGGTCGTTAGAGATGAAAACCGTGACTAGCTCTCTAAGCAAAAGTGAGGCCAAAGGGCAGGGTGAAAACCTGGAAACAGCCAGTTTGTCCTTCAAAAAAAATGAATAAAAGCCATTGGAGTGGGTTGGGTCTATTTCAGGCGAAAAAAAAAAATTAGGCACAGGGTTATGTGAAAATCCCCAAAGGGACGCATTTCTCGCTGAGAAAAGCTAGTGTGAAAATCCATAAGGGACGCACTACCTTTAAAACAATGACTATTGACGCCTGGAGCGATAAGGCGGCATTGCTCCGAATGACTTTCCTGTAGGCATAACTTGATTTAGAGTCCTGGGGCCAAAATGCTCATTGACTAGGGGGCAAAGATGCGCACGGGTTAGTTCTCTTTGAAAAGATTATGGGTCAGAGTCCGTGAAGCCAAGACAATGCTTTTTTAGATCCTTGGGGGCATCAGACAATATGAGCAACCGAGCAGTACCCTCAACGAATCCCTTAACCACCTGGGATGTGGTCTATCCATTTTTGCATATCACATGCATCTCACGTGCATTCAATCCTTTATGCTTATAGATATGCACAAACAACTCTTATACATTAATCCTTTGCTCGTGTCTCGTGTATATAGCTTTATGTGTACATTTCACACACATTACGCACATACAATCTTTTGTACATACTTTTGTGCCAATAACTTTACAGGCAAAAGGCCGAACCAAAGGACAACTTCGGCAAGATGAATTCAAGATAAAGCCCACGCAAGTCGAAATCATGTAAGCCCGTGAAGGGATTATCTTTAAGTCCTTTTTTTAAGGCATTCCCAGTCTCTTCGGAGCATTATCTTTAAGACTTTTTTTTAAGGCATTCCCAGTCTTTTCGGAGCATTATCTTTAAGACCTTTTTTAAGGCATTATCAGTCTCTTCGGAGCATTATCTTTAAGACATTTTTTTAAGGCATTATCAGTCTCTTCGGAGTATTATCTTTAAGACCTTTTTTTTTAAGGCATTCCCAGTCTCTTGGAAGCATTATCTTTAAGACCTTTTTTAAGGCATTCTCAGTCTTTTCGGAGCATTATCTTTAAGACCTTTTTTAAGGCATTATCAGTCTCTTCGGAGCATTATCTTTAAGACCTTTTTTTAAGGCATTCTCAGTCTTTTCGGAGCATTATCTTTAAGACATTTTTTATTGCATTATCAGTCTCTTCGGAGCATTATCTTTAAGACCCTTTTTTAAGGCATTCTCAATCTTTTCGGAGCATTATCTTTAAGACCTTTTTTAAGGCATTATCAGTCTCTTCAGAGCATTATCTTTAAGACCTTTTTTTAATGCATTCTCAGTCTTTTCGGAGCATTATCTTTAAGACCTTTTTTAAGGCATTCCCAGTCTCTTCGAAGCATTATCTTTAAGACCTTTTTTTAAGACATTATCAGTCTCTTCGGAGCATTATCTTTAGGACTTTTTTTAAGATATTTTTAGTCTCTTCGGAGCATTATCTTTAAGACCTTTTTTGTTAAGGCATTCTCAGTCTCTTCGGATCATTATCTTTAAGACCTTTTTTAAGGCATTATCAGTCTCTTCAGAGCATTATCTTTAGGTCCTTTTGTTAACGCATTGTCAGCTTCTTCGGAGCATTATCTTTAAGTCCTTTTCTTAAGGCATTTCAAATCTTTTCCAAGACTTTCTCAGTCTCTTTGGAGCATTAAGTTATTTTAAAAAAAAATGTCCTAAATCCCTTTAATCCAAGGTGATCCAAGAGATGGGTTTAGCTCAACATTGTCAGGCACTATCAAGAAAAGCAAGCCTATTCATGCATGCCATGCCGGGGGCAATCAGGTAAGTTTCTCTATCGTAAGAGGCACGTTCACACACATCACACAAAGTATACAAAATCCAAATTCAAATGTGCAAAGAATGCAAACTTTCAAACAAAAACAACAAAAACAAATAAAACAAATAAAAAAATAAACGAGCAAAACAAAAAAAAATAAAAAAATAAAAAAGGAAAATATTTTCAAGGCCTTGAAAATCCAATATTCTGTAAAAATTCAAATACATTCAAAAATCCCAAAAATTTACAAGAAAGACAAAAACAAAGACAAAAACAAGGATCATTTTAAGAGACGCCAAAGACGTTGAAACCTATCCGCCTTCGGCCAAGCAACCAAAACCTCCAATCTAAATTTTCTCTAAGGAGGCTCAAATATAATTTTTCTCTGAGGAGGCTCAAATCCAATTTCCTCTCAGGAGCTCAAATATAATTTTCCTCTGAGGAGGCTCAAATCAAATTTCCTCTCAAGAGGCTCAAATATAATTTTTCTCTGAGGGGGCGCAAACCTATTTTCCTCTCTAGAGGCTCAAAATCAAAAACTCTCCATGAGCATCAAAGACTCTCAGTGAGCATTTAAGCCTCTTAGTGAGCACAAATATTTAAAGTCTCCCTGTGAGCACAGAGCCCTCTCGAGAGGTATGCAGGTCCTTTCAACAAGGAGGCTCTGATTGGAGATAATAGAGGAAAATGTATCTGGCGTGTCATAGTCGATAAAGGATCTCTAAGAGTATGATACTTGAACCTTGCAAGTAGATGATGTCCGTACTTTAGACGTCTGGAAAATAACTCCATGCAACCAAGGGGAGGACGTTCATTTCCAAAAATCCTTCTCTCGGGGACAACCAACCACCCTTCAGGGGGCACCCGTCTGACATCGACCACCTAACAGGTATGTACTGCCACAGGTAAGTACCTCTTTTATATACCCTGCGTATTTGCTTTATCCTTTATTGTAGAAAAAAGGTTCATGATAAGCGCTAGTAAAGACAATGACATGTGAGTTACCATGCCGACCTAAGGATGGTCGACAGTTGGATATTGCACTAGCCGGATGGGGGTTAGCAGATCAGACATTGTACTAGCCGGATGGGGGTTATCAGATCAGACATTGTACTAACCGAACGGTGGTTAGCAGATCAGATATTGTACTAGCCGGATGGTGGTTAGCAAATCAGATATTGTACTGACCGGATGGTGGTTAGTAGATCAGTTATTGTACTAACCGGATGGTGGTTAGCAGATTAGATATTGTACTGCCCGGATGGTGGTTAGCAGATCAGTTATTGTACTGACCAGATGGTGGTTAGCAGATCAGATATTGTACTAGCCGGATGGGAGTTAGCAGATCAGACATTGTACTAGCCGGATGGGGGTTAGCAGATCAGAATATTGTACTAGCCGGATTGTGGCTAGCAGATCAGATATTATACTAACCGGATGGTGGTTAGCAGATCAGATATTGTACTAGCCGGATGGTGGTTAGCAGATCAGATGTTGTACTGATCGGATGGTGGTTAGCAGATCAGTTATTGTACTGACCAGATGGTGGTTAGCAGATCAGATATTGTACTGACCGGATGGTGGTTAGCAGATCAGATATTATACTGACCGGAAGGTGGTTAGCAGATCAGATATTGTACTGACCGGATCGTGGTTAGCAGATATTACACTGACCGAATAATTGTTAGCAGATAGGATGTTATACGGATCAGTTGAAGGTTACCAAGGTTATGCTGTGTAAGCCCAGAAGCGGCTACTAAGACAGAACGTTCAATCACATGCGATAGAACAGATTGCAATGGGATTGTAGTTAGAGAACACTACATCTCACAGACACTGTGTGAGCTGAGACGAGGCCAGCAAAGCACATACGGTAGAACAGATCGCAACTGGGTTGCAGTTAGAGAACAGTGCATCTCATAGATACTGTGCGAGCCGAGACGAGGCCAGAAGAATACATGCGGTAGAACAGATCGCAACCGAGTTACAGTTAGAGAACACTATATCTCACAGACACTGCGCGAGCCGAGATGAGGCCAGCAGAGCACATGCGGTATAACAGATTGCAACAAGGTTGCAGTTAGAGAACACTGCATCTCACAGACACTGCGTGAGCTGAGACGAGGCCAGCAAAACATATGCGGTAGAACAGATCACAACCGAGTTGTAGTTAAAGAACACTGCATCTCACAGATATTGCGCGAGCTGAGACGAGGCCAGCAGAACACATGTGGTAGAACAGATCGCAACCGAGTTGCAGCTAGAGAACACTGCATCTCACAGATACTGTGCGAGCCGAGACGAGGCCAGCAAAATACACGCGATAGAACAGATCGCAAATAGAGGTTGTAGTTGGAGAACACTATATCACACAGACACTGTGCTAGCCGAGATGAGGCCAGCAGAGCATATGCGGTAGAACAGATCGCAACAGGATTGTGGTTAGATAACACTACATATCACAGACACTGTGCAAGCCGGGATGAGGCCAGCGGGACACCAGCGATAGACCAGATTGCAACAGGGATTGTGGTTAGATAACACTGCATCTCACAGACTCCGTGCAGGCCGGGACGAGGTTAGCGAGATACCAGCGATAGAATAGATCGTAAACAGAGGTTGTAGTTAGAGTACTACATCTCACAGATTCCGTGCAGGCCGGGACGAGGCTAGCGGGACACCAGTGATAGAACAGATCGCAAATAGAGGTTGTAGTTAGAGTACTACATCTCACAGACTCCATGCAGGCCGGGACGAGGCTAGCAGGACACCAGCGATAGAACAAATCGTAAACAGAGGTTGTGGTTAGAGAACACTGCATCCCACAGACACCATTCAGGTCGAGATGAGGCCAGCGGGACAAATCAGCCACCGTGCATGCCGAGACGAGGACAACGGGGCACATGCGATAGAACAGATTGCAACGAGATTGTGATTAGAGGACACCGCATCTCACAGACGCCGTGCAAGCCAACCGGAGGCTAGTGGGACAATCTGATAGAAAAGATTGCAAACTAGCCACAGTCGGATAACACTACAGCTCAACGACAACAAATCGCAACATTCCACGCGGCAAAAAGGTAAGGGCTGCCTCAGGTATGCATCTCTTTCCTTTTTCTCTGAATTTTGGCTCATCTAGGCACTAGTGCACTAGTTTTCCCAAATTTGGGGGCAACTGTAGACACTGAGTCCTGAGACAGACAAGATCAGAGTTACCCAATGATGATAAGATGCCTTTTCACAGGCAAAAAGGTTGAAAGTGGTGATTTTCTTGTCAAATTTACATTTTTGAGTGAAAAAAATAAAAAATAACAAAAAATATTTTGAAAATTAGATTTGAAAAATGGGGTTTAGAAATTATAATATTTTTTAGTTAAATTTAAATTAAAAAAAAAAATTTCCGCGAATGTCGACGAGCGAGCGATGCCCAGTGCGCGTCCGCAGGCTGGGCGCGTGAGCAACGCCCGTCGCGCGCACCGACAGGCGTCGGTCGCATCTGTTCCGCCGCAAAACACCCAATTTCGCCGAAAATGCATTTTTGGCCTTTTTTCATGATGTTTTTTCCCAAAATTAATTTTTTATCCCATTTTTGGTATTTTTATATATTTTTCAGTTTTTAAAATTAATAAATTAATTTTTTAATTTAATTTAATTTAATTTTATTTATCCTTAAGATAAATGTCAAGGATTTAATTTTATCTTTTAAATTCTAATTTGACTTCAAAAGGATTTGATTTTATCCTTACATCTAATTTGAATTTAAAAATATTTGATTTTATTTTCTAAAATCTGGTTTGAATTCAAATGGATTTGATATATATCTTTAAAGGATTTAAATTTTAGAAATGATTTTGTTTTTAAATTCAAAATTTGAAAAGGATTTTGTTTTTAAATTCAAATTTTGAAAAGGATTTGGTTTTTAAATTTAAATTTTAAAAACATTTGTTTTTGAATTTTGAATTTCAAAAAGATTTAAATTTTTTATTTTCATCCTCATTTACCTATAAATAGGAGGCTAAGGATCGAAGAAAGGAATCGGATTTCTTACTTTTCATTCATTTTTTTTCAACAGAATTCTCTTTATTTTTTTTATGAAATTTCTTCTTCAAATAAATTGCTCAAATCAGTTTTCAATAAAATGATCCTTCTTGAGACAAAGAAAATAATTCTTAGTTCTTGAGTTGTTATTTTCTTTCACTCTTCATTTTTAAGCAATTTTCTTTCTTGGAATAAAATTTTGACTTTTTCATTTTCAACTTTAATTTTGCGGATCAAACCAAGGAAATCAATCATATTTTTCCTTCATCGAGCACGAATTATGAGGGTAGATATTCTGGACCCAATCCTACTTTTCTTTTATTTTCTTATTTTATTTATTCACAATTATTTAATCAACATATAGATATTTATATCTATTGCTTATTTATTTTATTTCTAATATTTCCTTTTATTTCCATTATTTTATTTCATTATCCCACTCACATATTGTTTTTTTTTTTGTGAGCTTATTTATTTCCACTAAATATGGGGCGCTGAGAAGGGGAGCCCGCTAGGATAATTCGGGGACACCAATTTAGTTCATTTTCTTTACCCTATCTCCTTTTAGTTTATCTTCGTTTTCAATTTTTGGTAAATATTATTTTAATCCCGCTAATATAAAAATGGTTAAATGTTTTTTGTTAATTAAATTGGGATCTTTTGTAAATTGAGGACCAATGTCGTAGTTTTTCATACCCAAATAAACCATCACCTTTAACACTTTTTTTAAAAGTATGCATGCGAGGACCAATGTCCTCATTCTTAACAAATAACCCGTTTTATGTATGATTTGTATTTTATTTACAATGGTGGTTGTATTCCGCTTCTAGTTTTATTGTAATTTATTTTCATGCACTTTACTTTAATTATGTTTTATTTATTTATCGCTTTCCCTGAATGGACAATCTGCGCTTTAATTTAATTGCATTAAATTGAATGAGAAATGGGATGAAATATTAAATTCAAAACTCAATTATAAACTTAATCAAGGTATGAATAAATCAGAAGTCCCGAATCTTCTCTGGTCTTTAGGTTCAACGAGGTGAGAGGGCCATCTCAATATTCTATTGGGATAGGGCCTCCAAGACACCTCTTGTGTCCCGTAAAAGGCTCAAAATTGCACAGTCCTAGGCGCCACGAGGCGAGAAGGCCATTTCAATATTTTATTGGGGTGAATGCCTCCAAGACACCTCTGGTTTGGCCAAGCCTGAGGCTAGAAGACCATCCTATTGTTAGGGTGGAAGCCTCCAAGACACCTCCGGCTCGCCTATAATGGACATAGCAGCGCTGTCTTAGGCTCACTGAGGCTAGATTACCTTTCCCAATGTTCTTTTGGGTGGCGACTCTAAGAAACCTCCTTGTTGCCCAAAATGGACGCACTTGTAATTTCTTATAAGTTTTCATGAACCTCCTCCTGAAAACCCTAGAAGCGGGCGGTTCGGGGCGTGTCACAACAACCCCCAATGTAAAGTAAATGCGAATCATGCATAAAATGGGATATTAATTAAGTTTGGGGACATTAGTCCTCGCATGCATGTTTAGAAAGAAAGATTTTAAAGTGACAATTTTATTTGGATGAAAAAACTAGGACATTGGTCATATTTTATTAGAAAAAAATTAATTTTATTAATATAAATATTTTTGTGATTTTTAATTAAACGTCATAAAATAAATTATTTTATTACTAATTATAAGACAAATAAATTAAAAAAGGCAAATAAAAGAAAAATAATAAATACAATAAAAAAAATTTTCAACACAAATTATGATAATAATAATAATAATAATAATGATGATGATGATGATGATGATGATGATGATGATGATGATGATAAAATAGATGATAAAATGATAATAATAATAATAATAATAATAATAATAATAATAATAATAATAATAATAATAATAATAATAATAATAATAATAATAATAATAATAATAAAAAATAACTAACAATAATAATGAAAAATAATGATTATAAATAATAATGATAAATAAAAAAAATGAATAATCAAATAAATAAAAAAGTAACAAAGAACATTGTCAAAAAAGTTAAATCTATATCTAAAATAACATAAAATAACTAAATAAATAATAAATATAAAGATCTACATGATTACTAATTAAATATGAACAAAAATAAATAAAAGAAGAATAAAATTAAGAGATTGAGTCTAGAATGTTTACACTCAGATTTCGAATTCGATGGAGGAAAAATATAATCGATTTTCCTTACTTTGATTCACAAAATAGAAATAAAAATAATAAAAATTGAAATTTTATTCCAATAGAAAATTGCTTAAAAAAAGGAAGAAAATAAATTAATTCTCAAGAACAAAAAATTGATTTATTTGTCTCAATGATGATTATTGATTAAAAAATCAAGTTTAAAATCTTAAGAAATTTATTTGAACAAAAAGAAAACTCAAAAATAAATGTAGAGAGAATTTCTTTGATGAAAAAGAAGAGAAGAAAAGAAATTTTTAACCTAAAAGAATCTCCCTTTTTTTCTTCCCATAATTTTCTATTTATATCAATAAAAATGGAAAATCTAATTAATTAAGGAAGAAAATTGAATTTTTATCAAATTTCCCTTAATTTAGGTTCAGAAATGGGAATTATCATTAAAAATCCCGAAAATATGGTGAAAAGTCAAAAAAAATCAAGAAAAAACGAAAAAAAAGGCAAAAATCGCGTTTTTGGCAGATAAGGGCCGACCGACGGACTGCCACCCGTGCTAGTGCGCGGGCTGCCTCAAACGCCAAAAATTTTTTTTTTGAAATAACAATTTTGACTAAAACATAATAATTTTCACACTCCATTTTTCAAATTTAATTTTTAAAATATTTTTTATTATCTTTTTATGCTAAAATACAAAGTTGACAAGGAAACCATCACTTCCAATCTTTTTTTACAGTCATCTAATCATCATTGGGTAACTCTGATCTATGCTGACTCAGGACCCGATGTCTACAATTGCCCCCAGTTTTGGGGAAGTTAGTGCATATGTGCCTAGGTGAGCCAAAACTCAGAGAAAAAAGGAAAGAGACACGTACCTGAGGCAACTATATTTTCCAGACTGGACGATATTGTTGGGGTGGTTATTGCTAGCTTGTCGGCATGTTATTCTTCGCTAAAGTAAGTTACCGTGATCGTGTAAGTACTTGTTGAAGTGGTATTTACCGTCAGCGTGTTAATCTTTGTTCAAGTGGTAGTGTTGTGGTCGTGCTAATCTTCTGTGGAATGGTAGTACCGCCATCGTACTAACCCTTGTGAGATTTGAAGCGGTAGTGCCGTGATCGTGCTAACCCTCCGTGAAGTGGTAGTGCCGTCATCATGCTAACCCTTCTGAAGTGGTAGTGTCGTGGTCGTACTAACATTCCGTAGAATGGTAGTGCCGCTATCGTGCTAACCCTTCTGAGATTTGAAGCGGTAGTACCGTGATCATGCTAACCCTCCGTGGAGTGGTAGTGCCGTCATCGTGCTAACCTTTCTGAAGTGGTAGTGCCATGGTCGTGCTAACCTTCTGTAGAATGGTAGTGCCACCATCGTGCTAACCCTTCTGAGACTTGAAGCGGTAGTGTCATGATCGTGCTAACCCTCCATGGAGTGGTAGTGCCCTCATCGTGCTAACTTTCTGAAGTGGTAGTGCCGTGGTTGTGCTAACCTTCCGTAAAATGATAGTACCGCCATCGTGCTAACCCTTCTGAGATTTGAAGTGGTAGTATCGTGATCGTGTTAACTCTCCGTGGAGTGGTAATACCGTCATCATGCTAACCCTTCTGAAGTGGTAGTGCCGTGATCGTGCTAACCTTCTGTAAAATGGTAGTGCCGCCATCGTGCTAACCCTTTTGAGACTTAAAGCGGTAGTGTCGTGATCGTGCTAACCCTTCGTGGAGTGGTAGTGTCATCATCGTGCTAACCATTCTAAAGCGGTAGTGACGTGGTCGTGCTAACATTTCGTAGAATGGTAGTGCCACCACGTGCTAACCCTCCGTGGAGTGGTAGTGCCATCATCGCACTAACCATTCTGAAGTGGTAGTACCGTGGTCGTGCTAACCTTTCGTAGAATGGTAGTGCCGCCATCGTGCTAACCCTTCTGAGATTAGAAGTGGTAGTGCCGTAATCGTGCTAACCCTCTGTGGAGTGGTAGTGCCGTCACCGTGCTAATCCTTCTGAAGTGGTAGTGCCGTGATCGTTTTAACCCTCCGTGGAGTGGTAGTGTTGTCATCGGCTAACCCTTCTGAAGTAGTAGTGTCGTGGTCGTGCTAACCTTCCATAGAATGGTAGTGCCGTGATCGTTTTAACCCTCCGTGGAGTGGTAGTGTTGTCATCGGCTAACCCTTCTGAAGTAGTAGTGTCGTGGTCGTGCTAACCTTCCATAGAATGGTAGTGCCGCCGTCATGCTAACCTTTCTGAAATTTGAAGTGGTGCCTCCTGAGAGGTCTTTGGATTTGATGCTTGGATTAATGTTTGGATTGATATTAGGATTGATGTAGCCACTCGCCTTTTACCGGTGTCCGCATGGAATCTCTCTTACTGTAAAAATGGAAAACCAAATATGCAGGTGTAGACACCGAGTCCCGAGGCGGTCTAAAATCAGAATTACCCAATGATGAAAATGATATTTGCCACAAGTAGAGGTGTCAAAATGATGTCATCCTTGTCGAAAATCTCCTTTGTTCCTCTAAAAAAAAAAAAAAATTCAACCCAAATTCGCTTTGTTACTCTTATTTTTATCTCTTTTCACTTTTATTTTATTTTATTTTATTTATTTATTTATTTTATTTTTTCAATTTTTTTCGCGTGCCACACTTGCGGGCCACGCTGGAGCGGCGCACACGTTGCGGAGGCAAGGCATGCTTCGCCGAGGCCGCGCGCTCCCGCATGGCCAGCGAGGCGCGCCCCCTCGCCGAGGCCACGCACGCCCGCATGGGGCGCGCCTCGCCAGGCGACGCACGTGCCCCCTAGGGGCGCTCCTCGCTGGGTTTCGCATGGGCAGTCTTGCCCCTTTGCGCGGTCGCTTTCACCTGTTTTTTCTCTTGGTCAATTTTTCCAGTCTGTTTTTTTGGTTTCATGTTTTAGTGATATTTTTGGTTACTGAAAAAAAAAAGAGCCCTTTGTCTCTTCCCATTTTGGGACAGGACTGGGAAATAAGTGAAGACTTTGTCTTCATTTCAAAGGGGAGCCGAATTTTCAAAAGAAAAAAAAAAGAAAGGAGTTTTTCTCTCTGGAACAAAGGCAGACGAGAGCTTCTTAAAGCATCTTTAAACATTTTTTTTTCAGTTTCAATTCTTTTCCTCTCTAAAGAATATTTCATCCTTGGTTTGATTTGAGTAAGAAAAATTAATTTTTTTTTGCTTAATCATCCCTCTAAAAATATTTTCTTGAGTTTTGTTTGTCAAAACTAGGATTTTTACCAAATATTTTCGTGTTTATTATCATAAATTTTGACAAGAAGGGCGAAATAGAGACACTGTCTCTCCGATCTATAAACTCCGAGGGTAAATATTTTTGGACCTGATCTTATTTATTTTTGTATATTATTTATTGTTATTAACATTGTTATTTTTTTGTTATTATTGCCATATTTCATCGTTACTTTTGTAGTTTTTTATATTGTTGCCACTGTTGGGTTTTCCACTTTTTGTTGTCATTTTTTTACCATCCTTTCATCACTGTCAATGTTTATTATTATTATTATTATTATTATTATTATTATTATTATTATTATTATTATTATTATTATATTGATGTTCACTGTTGGATGTCTTCCCTCTTTTTTTTTTTTATTATGGTCATTTGGTTGCTATTATTATTATTATTATTATTATTGTGCTACTGTCATCATAATTGTGTTGTTATTATTATTATTGTTTTATGTTTAGTTTCTATTATCATTATTTATTATTATGCTATTATTATTGTTATTATTATTATTATTATTATTTCATTGGTGCTATTATGCCATGCTTATTATTGTTATTATTGTTACCATAATTTTATTATTGTTTTGTCATTAAACTTAGGTTTTTGCATGATTTGTTTTGTTTCCTTTGCATGTGAATTATTTGTATACTAAATTAACATGTTCTATATTTATTTTGACTTTATTTAATTAATTTTTAGAATTATTACTAATATCTCTTAATGTTATTTTTGTGTGGGATTTGAATGTGGTTTGCCTTGCATGAGTGTCCCCGTGACCACGCGGATGGGTCACGACGCGTAGGAAACCCACATCGCTTGGGTGAGATCTTTCTTATCCTTTTACGTGTTTATGTTTGCTTATAAAATAAAATTGTTTTATCTTGTGCACATGTGCGGTAAAAAATCATGAAAATATTTTATAATTAAATCGGGATTTATATTAATAAAATTGGGACCAATGTCCCTCATTTTAGCCAATTAATATAAAATGTCACGAATAAAATGAAAAGTTAAGTTTTCCAAAAATGGGATCACCCATCCCCGCTTTTTTCAAGCCAACAATCATAACAACTCTTCGATCCCTCTTTAAATGAGCGTGAAGGAACCAATGTTCCTAAACCAAACGAATATCCCGATTTATGTATGTTTTTCTTATATTTGATTTTGTTTGTTTGTTTTAAATTTAATATGCATGAATTTTCTTTCGGGTCCTTGTAATTAATTTTGGGGCAATATTATTTAATTTCCATTTGGAATTGTATTCCGTCCCAATTCACATTTTTAATCTCCTTTCATTGGGGTTGTATTCTGCCCCAATTTTCCTTGTAATTGTGTGCTTGATGTGTTTACTACTTTCCTTTATTGCTTTATTTATTGCTTTTGAGTTCTTGTAGTGCGCTTTAATTAAATGTATAAATCGTGTGAGATAAGAGATAGAATTTTAGAAAGTTAAAAACTCATTTATAATTAACCAAAGCATAAATAAGAGTGAAGTTCTGAACACCAATCTCTGGTCTAGACCGATAAGAGGTTAGAGACATTTCCCAATTTCTCGTAAATTGGGTGGCGACTCCAAAATACCTCAAAGGTGCCTAAAGGTGCCGTGAGACTAGATGATCCTTTCCAATGTTCTATTGGGAAGGAGGCTTCCAAAATATCTCATGGTACCTAAGATCAAAAAGACGCGAACCAATCCCTCGAATCCTAAAAGCAGGTTCAATGAGGGCCTTTGCTAGGTTCGACGCGCGTCACAGTAGGAAAAATAGTGAGCATGTACGTGAAATGTATATGTAATGCAGAAATGCAGGATAAGAATTCATCTAAGTGGACTTAGAGATGATAGCCAGGCTAGCTACAATTTGCAATAGGATCGATGCCTTTTGAAGCTGCTTTTGAATTTCGTGCTTTCGGGGTTGTGAGTTTCTCATCTGATACCTGTAGTCATTTTCTTAAGGTAGTGCATCTCTTGTTGATTTTCACACTACCTTTTCTTAGCGGAAAATGCGTCATTTGCGGATTTTCACTTAACCCTATGCCTAACTTTTGCACGGAATGGACCCAACCCAATCCAGCGGTTTTTTTTTTATTTTTTTATTTTTTTAAGGACATACTGCCTGTTTTCAGGTTTTCACCCTATCATTTTGCCTAACTTTTGCTTAGAGAGCCAATTATGGTTTTCATCTCTAACAGTTTTTTTTTTATTTTTTTTTGCAGAGAGGTTGAAGCTATTATCAAAGATCTTTCTAGTGTGATCAGCATGTACTTATGCCCATGTCATGGCCGTCTGAGCTTGATTATTCTCATGATGGTGCTGTAGAATTGCCTTCACAGTTGATAGCAAAATGAGTCGGCTGAAGGATCCGAGTGGTGAGAGTAGCAGAGAGTAAATAATAGACGACTTTGATCATGCAAAGTGAACTGTTCTGATCATATCAACATATTATGGCGTAAATGCATATGTTTCAGTTTGATTTCATTACACATGATCATTATTTGGCATTAATCTCAAAAATACAAAACCTCATTTAATCTCGGGATGGATCTTGAAAGCATCAAACTCCTGTTATCAATCAGCCCTCTCGAATTTTCATGATTGAAGATTTTCTCTCAGCTCTTAATTTTTGCCTAGAATGCCTTTTGTTTTTAAGCTGGCAGGGCGGTCAATTTTAGAAAGATCGCTTTTTTCGATTTTCGACCGCAGGGCATTTATTATTTATTTTTCTCTTTTTTTTAGCCTTTGCCATGGAACCTCCTTCAGTCTGTCGGTGTAGATTGGTTTCTTTGAATTCTCTTTCATCATTGCCAGCCGGGACGGCTGCTCCTTTTGACGGTGTCCTTTCTCTTTTTTTTTTACCAAAGGCTTCATCTTGACTCTTGTGTAAACTAGCTGAAGTAGTGAGTTCTCTATTTGAAACCTAACTGTGAAAGCCCGTACTTTCCTTTTGTTGGCTTTAATGGCTCGATTTCTAAAGTATCCTCTAATGTTTGAGATTAGGTTACAAGTTAGCCTCAAATAGTTTAGGGAAAAATTGTGGTTTTTTCTTTCTCTTCTTTTTTTTTTTTTTTGAGGTAATGAGTTATCCTAAGTTTGGCTATAAGGTTCCATGCTTTACTTATCTTGGTTTCAGATGGTTAAAAGTTAATCTTGATTAGCTTTGGAGTGAACATCTCAAATGGTTGGGAGGAAATAAATTCTAAGGTTTGATTCTAAATGAGCTATATATTTCTTATGAAGGCCCAGAGTTTCATCTGTCTAACTTCTGATGTAGCCCTTTAATGAACAGAGTTTGATTTTGCTTGGCTGCACTATATGCATCCTGGATGTTGAGGAGGCAAAGGAATGGCTTTTAAAACTTTGCTCGTCATCATGTTGGCATATTGAAGCAGCGATGTCCCAACAATGCCCTTGTCATTCCAGGTCCAAGAAAAGGCTTTTTCATTTTTTTTTGACATTATCTCTCAGAATTTTCCTCTCTTCAAGAGTTATATTAAATGCTATCAAGATTTTCTTTAGATTTCCCAAAGTTCTGAGATTAAATGCAGTTGCATTAGTTAAATTAATGTCTAAAATGAATGCATCGTGATCATGTGAAACGAAATCATTAGAAACACCATACAAATAAGCAAAATTGTTCTTCTTATTAAAACAACCAACATTGCAAATATTGTCATAAAAAAGATGGTTCTTGTAATAATAACAAAGACTGAAAAAAGAACATAATCTTCCTTGTTTTCATCTCCACTCTCACTAATGGATTATCAATCTATCGTAGCCATGGGAATCCCTTCTTCACTCGCCTTTTGACAGGTGATAGCAACGTACTCTTCTCCATACAGCTCTTACAACACATGCCACTCGGGTAGACTAGACCCGATCATAATCATGGTGGAGGGACTGTATTATAGCCTGCCTTCTTTTTTTTCTCTCTCTCTCAAGATCCGTGATCTATTTGGTGTGAATAAGATCTTGGATCTTGTTCCTCAAAGTTCGGTAATAATCTGTCAAGTGCCCAGTTTGCTGATAGTAGGCGCAGTACTGGTCATCTCTGTGCCTTGGCTGTCCTTGATTCATAGCTGGCTTAGGCATCAAAGGTTGCAGCTTGCCCTCCTTCATTAATCTCTCCAATACCCAGGATAGAGAGCGGCACAAATTAGAAACGTGCCTCTGGCCTTGTCTAACTTCAGTAGTCGAAACCTCGGCCATCTTTCCACTTCTATTACTACGGCTTCCAGCACCGCCTGATTTATATCCTGACTGGTTCCCAAAACCTTTCCCAGCAAAGTTATTTTGGCTTGCTTTCTTTGCTAGGTAAGCCCCTTCAGCTTCTACATCAATGTCTTTAAGTGACTCCCAATCTCTGAGCCCCTTAAAGCTGAGCAAGTCCCTCAAGTAAAGGCAAGAGTTCCTGATGAACAGCCTAATCTAGTCAGCAGTATCAGGCTTCTGCTTCATCTCCATGACCCTATTCCTCCATCTAGTGAGGTATTCATGGAATGACTCGTCACTTCTTTGCTGTAAGAGCTCAAGGTCCTTCAAGGTGACCTTCATTCTAGTGCTGCAGTCATACTGCTTCATAAACTCTTCAGTCAAAAGGTTCCAAGCCTTCTTGGACCTCCTATCTAACCCATGATACCAGTCTACTGTCGGACCCACCAGATTAAAGCAGAAATATTCTACCTTTTATTTCTTGGTCAACCCTGTACCCCTCATCATTAGGGTATACTGCTTAATATGTGCAGATGGGTCCAAAGTACCATCAAACTTTGGCAGCTCAGGCATCTTGAACCTTTGGGGCAGCAGCTCTTTATCCCCCAAATTCTATCTTTGGGGTTGATCCCCTTTTCAGCTAATAACATGTGGGTGATTACCTCAATTTGCTGTCTCATCCCTCTTATTGCCTCATCTTCTACCCTGGGTGCTCTGGCCCTCATAACTTGAGGTGCTATTACCTCTTCATCTTCCTCCTCCATCACAAAATCCTCATTAGGATTAGGGATCCTTTCCCTTCTTGGCTCAATAGGCACAACAGCTCTATGCTTATTGACAGGTTGACGGACAGCATTACTAATAAAAGGAGCATCCCCACCAGCAGGTGGTTCGACTTGCCCCCCAGCATGTACTATTAATGGTTGTGGAGCGACAGGTGGCTGTGGAGCAGGAGGATGAGCCGACCATGGCGCCTATCATAACTAACATCCTCAGTTTAAAGTCCTCTAGTCTCATAGCAAGGACTTGAGTAGTCAAAGCTCTGGTTTTTTTTTTGCCATTGATGATTCTAAAAATGATTCACTGATCGATGAAAGTGACTCAGAATCCCACTCAGACACTAATTTCGGTAACTCAAATAGCAGATTTGTCCTTACTAGCCGACCGTTGAAACCTCTAGTCCACTTAGATGAATCTATAATGGTTGAAAATTTTAAATTGTTAGAATGATGTACAAATGACATATACAATGCATGATCGTGTGTTATGCAACATTTATAACCACATACAAGCAAGTAGATCCTTCCAACCTTATTACTCCCATACATGAGGTAATGCGGTCTCTTTCCTAAGTGGCCTTGATCTATAGGTTAACGGGGAGCCCAATGGACCCGTATGGTGCTCGGCAAAAAACTAGCAGCATAACATCTCTTAATTAATGCGCATACGTATGAATTTTGGCCTTTATACATTTAAATATTTTAACTAAATTAATATGGGCTCATCGGGGCATGAAAGCCTTTGATAAAAGACTATTTAATTTGGTTGATTTTATTCAATATATAATGGCCCACATAGCAAGCACAGTATTATGGTACATTTCACCTGGGGGAAATATCTATTGCCATTACATGAGCTTTGGTCAAAGGTGATGATACTTTAGGGCTACCCAAGCATGGTTCCTGCCAATGGGTCTAGCTCATCAGGAGCATAACGACCTATCGGGTGTCTATTTGATATACCATGATGGTACGAGGCTTAGGCTGGTGATTATCCTTAACACTTCCCTACATTAAGTGAACGTAGGGTCGTGCTTCGGGAACGCATCGGAGCTAAAAGAGGGACCAAACTAGTATAGTTCTAAGGCTCTAATGAAATGCAATGCAATTTCGAAAAGGAATGAAATTTTTAAATTAAAACTCAATTATATGTTTTAACCAAGATACTTTTGAAGCGAAGTCTCTTATGTCCCCAGTGGAGTTGCCACTGTGACGCGCGTCGAACCCCGGGAGCCCCGAAAACCCGCTTTTAGGGTATTCGAGAGAGGTTCACAAGACTTGCAAAAGATTGAAAGGGCGTCTATTTTGGGCAAGAGGGAGGTTTCTTGGAGTTGCCACCCAATATAATATTGGAAAAGGTCGTCTAGCCTCAATGAGCCTAAAACAACGCATTTGTGTCTATTTTGGGCAAGCCAGAGATATTTTGCAGTCTTCACCCCAATAGAATATTGAGATGGTACTCTAACGTCATGGAGCCTAAGATAATGTAAATTGGACATATTTTGGACAACAAGAGATATTTTGGAGACCCCATCCCAATAAGACATTGAGATGGTCCTCTAACCTCGTTGAGCCTAAAACCAGAGATGGTTCGGAACTTCTCATTTATTCATACCTTGATTAAAATTACAATTGAGTTTTGAATTTAAGATTTTATCCCTTTTGTCATTCATTTAAATGCAATAATTAGAGCGCATATCAATCACATAATAAAAATAATATATAAAAACAAGATAAAAAAAGGTAAATAAAAATAAAATAAATTACAATAAAACTAGGGGCAGAATACAACATCAATGTAAAGTAAATGCGAATCATGCATAAAACGGGATATTCATTAACTTTGAGGACATTAGTCCTCGCATGCATGTTTAGAAAGAAATATTTTAAAGTGACAATTTTATTTGGATGAAAAATTAGGACATTGGTCCTATTTTATTAGAAAGAAAAAATTAATTTTATTAATATAAATATTTTTGTGATTTTTAATTAAACGTGCATAAAATAAATTATTTTATTACTAATTACAAGACAAATAAATTAAAAAAGGCAAATAAAGAAAAAATAATAAATACAAAAAAAAAATGATTCAACAAAAATAAATCCCGGATCTCCTACTTCAAGTGCAAATGTGCTCAAATATGACGAAAATAAGTATTGAAACAAAAATAAACAAAAAATTAAAGTTAATAATTAAATCAAGAAAATCAATTAAATACATAAATAATAAATAACAAATTAAAATAGATAAAAAACGCATTATGGGTGATAAATAAATTAACTAATATAATAAAACAAATAAATTATCATATTAACAAATTTACACAAATAAAAATACAAATTATGATGATGATAATAATAATAATAATAATAATAATAATAATGATGATGATGATGATGATGATGATGATGATGATGAAATCGATGATAAAATAATAATAATAATAATAATAATAATAATAATAATAATAATAATAAATAAATAAATAAATAAATAACAATAATAATGGTAAATAATAATGATAAATAAAAGAAAATGAATAATCAAATAAATAAAAAAGTAACAAAGAACAATGTCAAAAAAGTTAAATCTATATCTAAGATAATATAAAATAAATAAATAAATAATAAATATAAAAATCTACATGATTACTAATTAAATATGAACAAAAATAAATAAAAGAAGAATAAAATTAAGAGATCGAGTTTAGAATATTTACCCTCAGATTTCGGATTCAATGGAGAAAAAATATAATCGATTTTCCTTACTTTGATTCACAAAGTAGAAATAAAAATAATAAAAATTGAAATTTTATTCCAATAGAAAATTACTTAAAAAAATAATGGAAGAAAAATAAATTAATTCTCAAGAACAAAAAATTGATTTCTTTATCTCAAAGCTGATTATTGATTAAAAAATGAAGTTTAAAACCTTAAAAAATTTATTTGAACAAAAAGAAAACTCAAAAAAATGTAAACAGAGAATTTCTTTGATGAAAAAGAAGAGAAGAAAAGAAATTTTTAACCTAAAAGAATCTCCCTTTTTTCCTTCCCATAATTTTCTATTTATATCAATAAAAATGGAAAATCTAATTAATTAAGGAAGAAAATTGAATTTTTATCAAATTTTCCTTAATTTAGGTTCAAAAATGGGAATTATCATTAAAATTCTCGAAAAATATGGTGAAAAGTCAAAAAAATCAAGAAAAAACGAAAAAAAGGCAAAAATTGTCCAACCCCCTAATTGATTAAAACTCCCCCTTTTATAGGAAAACAAAATCCTATTTGGAATAGGAAAGGGAAATCCTATTCTGAATAGGATTTGGCAAATGACCGACGGGTGTCTGAATCCCACAGACGGGCGTTTATTAAAAAGGGCACGCGCGGTCATTTGGCCAACGGACGGAACGAGGCACAGGGGTAATAGACGGGAGTCGGTTTACGGACACGTGTCTGTCGTTCGCTTCACCGACGGCCCGTCTCTCATGACGAGGGATGGATCATCTCGACTACCGACGGGCCGGCCGTCCGTGGGAGAAAACACTTTTATGCTAAATTTTCCCAATTTTTCTAATTCTTTCCGCTGCAAATGAAAATCTCCAATCCTTGCAAATCTGAAGGACCAAAATTCTCGAATTTCATCCATTGAACCGAAAACGAACACTGATTTCTTCATCGGGTAATCTCTGATCTGAACTGCCTCAGGGCACAGTGCTTACAGTTGCCCCCAATTTTGGGAAAACTAGTACACTAATGCCTAGATGAGCCAAAAGTCAGAGAAGAAGAAGGAAAGAAACACGTACCTGAGGCAGTTCTTACCTTCTGAAAGGGAGTGGTTGGTTGTTCACCTGACAGGCCTCGTCTCGGTCTGCTCAGTGGTTAATGTCGCGGATGATAGCGTTGTCTAGCCATGATCTGTTCTGATGTATGGGTCCCTACTGGTCTCGTCTCGACCTGTAAGGTGAGATGTAGTGTTCTCTAGCTACGATCCCGATGCGAAGCGCAGTGTTTTCTAACTGCTACCTCATTTGCCCTACTGACCTCATCTCGGTCTGCATGGCCTTCCGCTAGCCTCTTCTCGGCCTGCACGGGGAATGTGAGATGCAGCACTCTCTGACTGCAATCCCGGTTGTAAGATGCGGTGTTATCTAACCGCAGTCCCGCCGCGATGTATTCTATTGCTGGTACCCTACTGACCTTGTCTCGGTCTGCATGGTCTTCCGCTAGCCTCGTCTAGGGCCTGCACGGGGAAAGTGAGATGCAGCACTCTCTGACTGCAATCCCGGTTGTGAGATGCGGTGTTATCTAACCGCAGTCCCACCGCGATGTATTCTATCGCTGGTACCTTACTGACCTCGTCTCGATCTGCATGGCCTTTCGCTAGCCTCGTCTCGGCCTGCACGGGGAAAGTGAGATGCAGCACTCTCTGACTGTAATCCCGGTTGGTTGGAATTTCTTTGGTAACCCCTATTCGATCAGCAAGGTGCGTAGTACTCTCTGACTACACCATGAGTTGTGAGACGCGGTGCTCTCTGACTACAGTCTCGCTTGCTAAAACTTCCTTGCTAACCCCCATTCGATCTGCAAGATAGTTTTGGTTGAATATGATCTTGAAGGACATAGCGTTTGCTCTGTTCATCCTTCTTGTTGATTATTGGTCACTGGACTGATGTGAAGCCAAGTTCTTGTATGGTAAATGATTTTTGTTAATTCTTGTGCAGAATAATCTGATTTCTAGGTTTATGAATATTTTATCATTTTGTTGTTATGATCATATAATCATTCATCTTTAGTGTAAATGAATTAAAGATAAAGATAAGGGAAATAACATGTAAGTTTAGCAGCAAATGTTTTTCCACTAAAAGATTCAGTTTTGTACAATGTAATATAAACATAATGGTTATAATGAAAGAAAATACAAAACAAATGATATCAGGACTCCCTGAATAGCTATAGGGGTGGATAGTCCGAGGGCTCCTCTTCCGGATCATCATCATCTGATATATGAATTGTCTGAGATCGAGATGAAGAGGTAGAGGGTCCAGCTCCTGAGGTAGATGGCTGGCTGGGAGGATCTGGTGGTCCAGGCTGCTAAGATGCCCAGGCTCTGACCCGCGACTGAAACCTGGGAGGAACGGCCACTGGTACAAACCGAGGCTGTGCTCTCTCTGAATCATGCTGCTGGGATTGCACCTGAGCATACCCGTCTAGGAAGGGCTGTGCGCAAACTGTCATGAATCGTAGTGTGTCCAAAACAACCCCTCCTAACTCCCTAAATGCATTGCCCTGTCTAAGGGTCCGATCTGTAGCAGCGGTCTCCATACCCCTCAATCTATCCTCAGTATACGCTCTAAACTCTCTGATAGATCGGGTGATGGGAGGTATCTCAGCCTCCAGCCCCTGAACTCTGAGTCTGAGAGTGTCCACCATCTCATCTACCATCTGTAGAGATGCATCTACTCTCCAAGCCGTCTCATCCTGGGATGTCCTCACCTCCTGCCTCAGCTGCTCAATGAGCTTGGCCTGCTCCTGGATAACACCCTGCTGCTGCTCCAGTCTCTCCATCATAACCCTATCTCGCTCTCTGAGCTGCTCCAAGAGGATCTTGTCCCTCTCCTCCTGTTTACGCTCAAAGGACGTGAACATGGAGGAGATAACTGTCATTAAATCTAACTGTGCTGTTGGAGGTGGAGCTGACTCTGATGTATGCTCTGGCGGTGGAGCTGTAGAGGTAGATGCCCTCTGGTCCCCCCTGGCATAAGGATGAAACCTCTCGAATGATCGTGGAGCTGTCCGCTGCACCCTCGATGATGGGGGAGGGGTAGGACTCCGTACCCTCGGCACTGGTGGAGTAGCAAACAGCTCATCCATAGTGAACTCTACCTCTATATCAGAAGGTGTACGAGGTTGTTCCTCCTCGGGCTGCTACTGTGGAGGCTGCTTCTCCTGATAGACTGGGTGCTGGGGCTGCTGGTCCTCCTGGTACTGTGGCTATTCAGGCGGCTCCTCTGGTTGCTCTAACGAGGGAAGGCCGAATGCCCGTCTAGTCTCATGAATGGCGAGGAGCCTGTATGCCTTCGCTTGCCCCTGTATTTTTACCACCATGCCCATCGTGACAGCTGATGGGGCATCTACATACATGCTCTCCTCTATGGCCTGCCCAAAGATCCCTGGACGAACGCCTAATCCCAACAACAATCTAGTGACTACTCCGCTAACAAAGACTATCGGGGCTGCCCCCCTAGATACCCTCACTAGGTTAGCCAGAATCTCATGGCTAATACTGAGCCGCTGACCGGCCACCATGGCCCACAAGCTCCATATCTCCGCGGCGTTAAGGGACCTAGGGTTACCAGCCCATCCCAGGTAAGAGCTGGATAGAACTCGGTGGAGATACCGGAGAGCCTATGATATAAGCATCATACTCTTCACTGTATCGTGATTGTATGGCACTCCTGGTAAAGCAATGGTCGCCCAGTGATGGCATCGGACTGCTCTCTGGGGCACCGTGACGTCCTGCTCGTGAGGAAGCCCCATGGCCTGTGCAAAATGCTGGCGTGTGATGGTATAGTGGTGGCGATCAATCCAGAACTGAATGACTCCCTCCTCTGTATCTGACCTCTGAAACCCAGCGTACTGTAGGATAGCAAGAAACTATCCCACCATCTCTAGGTAGGTCACAAAGGCTGGAGTCAGGAACTCGGTCCAACCAGTACCCGTTAACAGGGCATTAACCTCGTCTGCTATCCCTAGGGCCTTGAGGAATGGCCTAGAGATGAAACGGCTGGCTCGGAACTCCACTCAAGCCAACAATCTATATCTCTCTCTAGCCTCGGGGGTCATCCAATCGGGAGCCTGTGGCTCGGGATGGCTACGGTGAGCACGTCACCGTGGTGGCATCCTGGAAGGAAGTTAAACAGTCAGTTCAAAATCATGGTCATAAACGGGATTAATCCTGTAAATAGTAAATTGGGCAGCATCCCGGTGAGGATGTGCCCTGCCAGAAAAATTAAAAATTTTGGCAGCATCCCAGCAAGGATGTGCCCAACCCCCTGCATAAGAAGACAAAAATAAAGAACAGGCCTCAGGCCCCAACAACAACACAATACATTTTAAAAATTTGGGCAGCAACCCGGCAAGGATGTGCCCAACTTTCTGCACAAAATTCAAAATGACAGGCCTCAGGCCCCAAGCAACAGTTCATGTATAGTTTCTCAACTTTATTGATTCCACAACTGAAGAAATGATAAGAAAAATGCAAGAGAATGTGTTATCAGTTTGTACCAAACATTCATTGTCATCAAAATAGAAAACGTGTTTAGCCAACTTATTCGTACTGCAACTAATTTATATATTGTGATAGGCACCGGGCCCCGCGTGCCGCCCGTACGACCGCCCGCTCGAGGGCGATCGGGGCATTTGTAGGTCTATTGGCAACTTGCAATGAATTGCGAGTGCGTCTATTTTGGGCAACAAGGAGGTTTCATGGAGTCGCCACCCAATAGAACATTGGAAAAGTTTCTCTCGCCTCGGAGAGCCTAAGACTGTGCTTATTATCCATTTTGGGCCAACCAAAGGGGTCTTAGAGGGTAAACCTCTCTCCCAAAGGAGCCTAGGATTAACGTCTAAGTCTCGTGACACAAGAGGTATCTTGGAGGTCTTAGTTCCAACGAGTGATCGGATAGACCTCTAGCCTCTTTGAGCCCAAAGACCAGAGCTGGGTTTGGGACTTCTCATCTATTTCTACCTCGATCATTTTATGATTAAATTTTGAACTCATTAATTCGCTCTCTCTCCACACGATGCAATTTAATTAAAAGCGCATTTTATTCACGTGTTAAAGCGATAGATAAATAAAAGAATATTAAATCAAAAAAAATTACAATAACACTAGGAGCGGAATACAACTCCCATTTATAAATGTGCAATACATACATAAGACGGGAGATTATTTATTTTGAGGACTTTGGTCCTCGCATGCATTTATTATAAAAATGATGTTTTTATTGTGGGAATTTTTTATTGGTTGAAAAATAGGACATTGGATCCTTAATTTTATGAAAATCTCTCTTTATTAAATATAAAACATTCATCCATTTTTATATTTAGCGAGATACAAAAGGTATATTCATGTACATAAAATAATTAACAAATAAGCAAATGAGTGAAATGGATAAGAAAGTTAGAAAACTAAACCGGACAGAATCCTCTGAGCATGGTAGATTGCCCTTCGAGCTCAGGACAGTCCAAGAAAATCATATATGCTCACAAAAGGTTAATGGGTGTTAATATACAAAAAGCACAATATAAATAAAGCTCTAATACTTGAGAGAGATAGAAAAAAAAAGAAAAAAAGAAAAGGGGGTTTGAAAATATAGAGACAGAGCCCAGGGACAGCCACTGCCGAGTGACCGACGGGCGTCAATCAAGGTGACCAACGTGTCCCTTCGCTCACTCGAGAGAGGGCATCTGTGCGAGGGGTAACTGACGGGCGTCGGTGAAACAGATGACCCGTCGGTCACCGCTGTCTCTGGAAAACGACAACGAAACTAATTTTTCAAAGCAAAAACAGATTTTTACCACAAAAACGAGATGAAAAAGATCAAAATAAAGAAAGATAAAAGTAAAAAGTCAAAAAAAAAACAAGAATAAAAATAAAGATGAAGTAATAAGGAGAAGAAGTCCAGAATATTTACCCTCAGATAATATTTTGGTTGGATTTTTGGTGTCGATTAGAGTCCCGTACGCTCCATGAGAAGACAAAATGAAAGATCAAGAATGAGGAAAATAGATTATTTCCTTCTTGATCCTTTAAAAAACTATATTTTGGAATCAAAACCTTAGGAAAACTAATTAGATTTAGCTCCTTTTTAATGGTTTGATTCTTAAACTAAAAGAGATTTCTTAAGATTTGTATTTGCTGGAGGAGAGAGAAAACAAGTGTTAATTTTGACAGAGTTTCCCCTTTAGACCAGGGGAAATGAAAGTTTTTATAGACCAGGGGCGACCGACGGGCGTCGGTTTAATCCTACTGACACAAGGATTCAACTGACGGGCCTGCAATTCTCACCGACGGGCATCCGAGAGGTTGCGTGCTCCTAAAAATTAGGTCCCTCCGATGGGCGTCGGAAAATCACATAGGCCGTCTGTGACCCGAAGCGACGGTCTTGCCTTTGACAGACGGGCAGACTGCCGGTGGAGAAAGTACATCTTTTCCTTTTGACCCAAATATTCTCCATTTCCTCCCTCTTTCCTACGAAGACTGAAAGAACACATTTCTCGTGAAGCAGGGGACCAAAACCTCCGAATCTCAACCATTTGTACAGACTCGGATGTTGATTCCTCATCGGGCAATCTCTAATCCAGACTGCCTCGGGACACGGTGCTTACAGTTGCCCCCAATTTTGGGGAAAACTAGGGCACGAGTGCCTAGATGATCCAAAATTCAGAGAAAGGAACAACAACAAAAAAGAGGAAGAAAAGCGTACCTGTAGCGATTCTTAACTTCCGTGTCCCTCATCAAGTAGACTTCGTCTCAGCCTGCTCAACAGATGGAAACGTCGACCTATAAGGCGTTGGTGAGATGCAGCATTCTTTAGCTACGACCTCGGGGTGAAGAGCAGTGTTCTCTAACTGCAACTTCAATTAGTGAAGTTCCCTTGCTAACCCCTATCTGATCTGCCAGGTGCGTAGCACTCTCTGGCTGCCGCGTGAACTGTGAGATGTAGCACTCTCTGGCTATAATCCCGGTGTGAAGAGCAGTGTTCTCTAACTGCAACTTTGATTTGTGAAGTTCCCTTGCTAACCCCCATCCGATCTGCAAGGTGCGTAAGCACTCTCTAGCTGCCACGTGAATTGTGAGATGTAGCACTCTCTGGCTACAATCTCGGTGTGAAGAGCAGTGTTCTCTAACTGTAACTTCGATTTGTGAAGTTCCCTTGCTAACCCCCATCCGATTTGCAAGGTGCGTAGCACTCTCTGGCTGCCGCGTGAACTGTGAGATGTAGCACTCTCTGGCTACAATCTCGGTGAGAAGAGCAGTGTTCTCTAACTGCAACTTCGATTTGTGAAGTTCCCTTGCTAACCTCCATCCGATCTGCAAGATGCGTAGTACTCTCTGACTACCGCGTGAACTGTGAGATGTAGCACTCTCTGGCTACAATCTCGGTGTGAAGAGCAGTGTTCTCTAACTGCAACTTCGATTTGTGAAGTTCCCTTGCTAACCCCCATCCGATCTGCAAGGTGCGTAGTACTCTCTGACTACCGCGTGAACTGTGAGATGTAGCGCTCTCTGGTTGAGTGATTCGGGAGGACATGAAGTTCGATCTGTCTGTCCTCAGATTGTGATTGATGTCCGTATTTGGACCGGTGTTAATCAATGTCCCTGTATGGAAAAGGATTTTGTTAATTCATGTATGAGTTATTCCCTTTCAATATGCTCATAAATGATTTGGTTTTATTATCCTTTTTGTCATCTCATTATCATTATTTTCATCATGTTTTGTATCATTGTATTGCTTTTTATCATTTTTCTCGTCATATGATCATTTTGACATTTTATATGAATGAGTATAAGAGCATATAATCATCTTTAATGTGATTAAAGCATAAATAGAAATAAACAAATAAATATACAAAGCTGGAAATAAAAGTTTTCCACTAACATCAGCTTTTGTACAATGTATATACAACTGCGACAATAATGAACAAAATGCAAAAAGAATGTCATCCAAACTCCCTGAATGACTATGATGGCGGATAGTCCGTGAGCTCCTCATTCGGGTCCTCATCATTCGAGAGGTGAATCGGCTCAGGCTGAGGTGGAGGTGGATGCTGAGGCGCAGATGGTCTGCCCCCAGAAGCGTAAGTCTGTCTGAACCTAACCTAAGCGTAGCCGTCCAGGAAGGGCTGGGTGCACGTCCTCATGAAGCTCAAGGTGTCAGAAACTGTCCCCCCTAACTGCTTGAAGGCCTGACTCATCTGGCTGGTCTGCTCACTGGCGGCCTTCCTCATTCACTCTAGCCTCTGCTCAGTGTGCTCCCTGAACTCTCTCATGGACTGGGACAGGGGAGGAACGATCCCCTCTATCGCCTGGACCCGAGACCTAAGAGAATCAAGTGACTCATCAATCATCTGCAAAGTCACATCAATCCTCTGAGATGCCTGATCCTGGGACGTCCTCAGATCCTGACCAAGCTGCTCTCTGAGCTCTCTCTGTCCCTGTACAACCTGCTCCACAAGCCTAGCCTGCTCGTCTCTGACGCTCTCCGTAAGCCGGGCCTGCTCCTGCACTATATAGTCAATGAGCTCGACCTGCTCCTGGGTCAAGCGCTCAATTACTCTGGACTGCTCCTGGATAGCAGCCTACTGTCTGTCCAGTCTCTCATGGGTAGCCCTGTCCCTCTCCTTCGATGCTCAAACGCTGTGAACATGGAGGTCAGAAGCTGCGAGATGTCTGGCTGCGGCTGCGATGGCTCCTGAGCTGGCTTTAATGGCTGAGCTGCAGAAGTGGATGCCCCCGGGTCGCTCCCGAAGTAAGGATGAAACCTCTTGAAGGGCCTGAGGGTGGACCACTATACTCTGGTGCTCGGTGAGGGAACAGGAGTCGGTGCCCTGGACGCCGGTGGGATGCCGAAAAGATCGTCCATGGTGAACTCTATGTCGAAATCCGACAGAGTCCTAGGCTGCTCCTGCCATGGTGGCGGTGGCGCAGTCTAAGGCTGAGGTGGTGCCTGGTGCTGCGGGGACTGTGGAGGCTGAGGAGGTGGCTGCTGCTGCTCCTGCTCTGGCTCTGGTCCCAAAGGCGAAAGAGCAAAAGCTCGCTTAGTCTCATGGATGGTGAGTAGCCTGAAGGCCTCAGGCTGCCCCTGCAGCGGCAAGACCATGCCCATCTGAACTGCAGCTGTCGCGTCAACATAGATCCCCTCGTCCAAGGGTCCTCTGAGCCTATCTGGGGCGACTCCTAAGCCCAAAAGCAATCTGGTGACAACCCCTACGACTATCACCACTGGGGCTGACCCCCTGCCGACTCTAACCATGTTAGCCAGGATCTCATGGCTAACATTGAGGCACTGGCCTGCCACCATAGCCCAGAGGCTCCAGATCTCGGCCGCGTTAAACGACCCTGGATTACCAGCCCGACCGAGGTACGAGCTAGAAAGCACTCTGTGCAGGTACCGGAGTGACTGAGAGACCAGTACGGTACTCTTCGCTGTATCGTGATCGTACAGCACTCCTGGCAAAGCAATAGCCGCCCAATGGGCGCGCCTCACCGCTCTCTGCAGGACTATAATTGCATCACCTATCAGGAACCCCATCGCCTCTGCGAACCGACGCCTCGTGATACTAAAATGCTGGCCGTCAAACAAAAACTGCACGGTGTCCGATCTCTGATACCCTCCATAGTGTAGAGTGGCTAACACCTGCCGTGTAGTCTCGGGGAACGTCTGAAATGTGGGAGTCAGAAAGTCTGTCCATCCAGCACCCCCTATCAGTGCGTCTACCTCGGCGGCCATCCCTAGGGCCTCTAGGAATGGCCTAGATATAAAATGGCTAGCCCGGATCTCGACCTGGGCCAGCGCCCTGTATCTTTGGGCGGACTCATCATCCATCCAGCCCGGGACCTCTACCTCTGGCCGGGCCTGGGGAACTCGTCGTCTCAGAGGCATCCTGTAAAAGAAAAGATTATAAATTAATTTAACGGAGCGGGCGTTAATTGGCCCAACTTCCAAAACAAAAAGCACCTTGGACCTCATCCGGGCGATAGCAGCCCAGATATGAGGAGAGAAAGATAAAGAATTGAAAAATGAAAATAAAATAATTGGGTAGCACCCCGGCAGGGATGTGCCCAACCTCCTGCATGGAAAAAACACAAAACGGTCCTCAGGCCCCAACAAAACAATTGTATATATATATATTCATAAAAAAATGGGCAGCACCCCGGCAAGGGTGTGCCCCACTTCCTGCACAAAAGGGACAGGCCTCAGGCCCCAACAACAGCACATATATACCATACTTATATACCTTTGCTAGCATGCATAGGAATTCCTATTTCTAAGGGAACATGTTTTATAGGCAATATCATGCAAAGGTTTGACTAATTAGCATGCCAAAATTATATATAAAAACTAGCAACATCTACCCTTAATTTCTAAGGCAAACTAAAGCAATCTACTCATTCTAAAAGCAAAAAGAAGAAGAAGAAGAAGAAGAAAAGGGAATGAACCAAAATCAAAAGAGGAAGTGATTGGTTACTTACCTGTAATTTGCAGAAAATTGTAGAAATGAAGAAAAGTACTTCCTTGGATGACCGGTCGAGTGAAAAGGGCCCAAAAACGCAAGAAAAATGAAAATAGAAAGAAAAGAAAAAAGAAAAGAGTGCAGAAATGACAAAAAAAAACGAGAGGGAGAGGAAAAGAGAAAATGGCAAAACTGTTTGTCCGTCGGTCACAAAGCCATTATATAAATTTCATGACCGACGGGCTGGGCGCCGCTAGGGGCGACCGACGGGCTAGGTGTCTGTCGCTCACTATTCCCCATTAAATGCAAAATTAATGCACGTGATGCAATGCTGATGTATGCAAACTGTTAGGTGGACGACTACCGACGGGCAGGCTGTCTCTCTTGAGGCACGGGTAGGCCGTCTATGGCGCTTCCCTATATATTTCGTCAACTTTTCTGATTCCTTATGTCTTCTCATTTTCTCAACATTGCTCTAGCTTTCACCCTCTGATTTCCACAAGATGTCATCTCCTCTTCTCCAGAAGATGTACCGCATCTTAGATGACAACCGCACTTAGGAAAACGACACTCTTTCTCCTCTTTCCGGCCTGAAACACCTGCGCAGGGCTAAGGTAGACCACAACCTTCTTCTGGCTGCCACCCATTTTTGGAATCCCCGGTTTCACGTTTTCAAGTTCTCGTACCAGGAGTTATGCCCCTTACCTGAGGAGTTAGCTGCCATTGTCGGTGCCTGGTATCCCCTTAGCGCTCTGCCTTGTATCCCACGTTGCGGTTTACTCCAGACTCGAGATATTACTCTGTCTTTAGGTATAGCCCCTTCTGAGGCTGCGCAGTTGGTTCCGGAGGGTTCTACCTTCTCTTTGGAGCCGCTGGTCGAGGCTCTAGACAGATTCTCTGACGTCCCCACCTACCGGGTAAGCATCGTATTCTTATTTTGCATGATGAGCTTCTTGACTGTGGTTCCAGGGGATTTGATCAGCGATCTTCGCCTGTTCGGGGCTTTGGACGATTTCCACCGCGGGCTATCTCCCTTTCCACTTATCATGGCTGAGACCATTCTGGGCTTAGATGCTGTATGCTCCGGATCCACCCCCACGTTCACGGGAAGCCCCTTATTGCTCCAGGTACGTCATTATTTTAAAGGTAGTGCGTCCCTTATGGATTTTCGCACTAGCTATTCTTGGCGGGAAGCGCGTCCTTTCAGATTTTCACACAACCCTATGCCTTATTTTTGCCTGAAGTAAATCCTACTTACTCCAACGGCTTTTTTTTTTTTAGGTCTGGCTGCAAGAGAAGCTGAGGATGTTGTTAGAGCCACCTCCCCGAGTCATTGCGCAGTACTCCTCGAGAAACTTCCTCCCGCGTCGACGGTTGTATACATGCGCCACTGCTGATGAAGGCATTGCCAGATTTAGCGAGCTGTCGGATGACGATACCAGTTTCATGTCTGCCTGGCTACCTCTGTCCCATGCGATCATTGATGGACCATCGGGGTGTGTTCCCCTCTGTGGGTCCGTCAAGCTACTTTCCACATCACAGCTCAGTGTGTTCGCCAGCTTGGGATGATCCAGGATGTGGTGAGGGTCCCACTATCTTTTCGGGGAGGAGTTCTTTCTGATGCCTTTGCTTCTCGGTATCATGAACTGTGGAGCCGACTACCGGTGAAGACTGTCATTCCTAGGTTCAGAGCTCATTCTGTGGCTTCCACTAGCGAGTATAAGAGATGGGTCCTTAGCCCGGCATCTGACAATAGGACGCGAGGGCTCAAGCATCAAACTGGCGAGAGCAGCAGAAGGACCTAGCTTAGTTTACATAGGTACACTTTTTGAGTATTACATTTCTTCTTAATGCAGAACTAGAAAATGATGGAAATGAGAAGAATAATTCTTATTTTATTTCACAAAATTGTGTACATTTCCATAGAATTTCAGCATACATGATCAGTTTTGACATTTACTCGACTGTGCATGCCCTATGAATACATGAAACCAAATTTTAACAGCATCGACTTCTGTTACCAACCGGCCCTTTCGGGTTTTCACGATTGGACATTTTCTCTCATGCCTCTTATTTTTTCACAGGATGCCTTTTTTCGGTTTTCACCCTGTCGAGGCGCCAAATTTTAGCAAAATCGCCTTTTTCGGTTTTCGACCCGCGGGGCATTTTGTTCTCTTCTTTTTATTTTTAGTCTTTAGCCGTGGAACCTTTTGAGTCTGTCAACATTGATCGGTTCCTTGAACTCATTACCGTCGCTATCCGATAAGATTGCAGCTCCTTTGGACAATAGCCTCTTGAGGACAAACGGCCCTTCCCAAGTTGGTCTAAATTTTCCTCTGATATCTGGTATACCCGGCCTCATATGTTTGAACACCAAGTCCGCCTCCTTCAGCGGATGCCTTTTCACCTTCTTCCCAAATGATCTGGCCAACCTCTTCTGATAGATCTGATTATGATAGTAAGCTTTCAGCCTACTCTCATCTAATAAGTTCAAATGCTGTAACCTCTGTTGTGCCCATTCGGCCTCCGAAATCTGAGCTTCCATGACTGCTCTCAGCGATTTGAGCTCTACCTCGACTGGCAGCACTACCTCTGTCCCATAAACCAGAGAATACGGCGTAGCACCCGTAGATGTCCTCACCGTCGTTCTGTAACCCCACAGTGCAAAGGGTAGCTTCTCTGCCCAGTTTTTGTAGGTTTGGACCATCTTGGCTAGGATCTTCCTCATATTCTTATTGGCGGCCTCTACTGCCCCGTTAGCTTGTGGTCGATAGGGAGAGGATTTATGGTGCTCGATTCCGTACTTCTCAAGAAGCTTCCTGGTTTCCCCCATGAACTGCACCCCGTTATCAGACACTATGTTATGTGGGAGGCCGTATCTGCAGATCAGATTTCTTTCAATGAACTTGGCCATGTCTCTTGCGTCGATCTTCTTGAAGGATTCCGCCTCTACCCATTTTGTAAAATAGTCGATTGCGACTATTATGTATCTATGCCCGTTGGATGCCGTAGGGCGAATCTCTCCAATAATGTCTATTCCCCAAGCAGCGAATGGCCAAGGTGATGTTAGGCTGTGTAGCTCTAACACTGGCAAGTGCCTTAAATCTGCGTACTACTGGCATAGCTGGCACTACTTAACATATTTTGAGCAATTATTGTCCATCGTAAGCCAATAGAAGCCTTGCCTTATGATCTTCTTCGCCAGGGTTAACCCATTCATATGAGCCCCACAAACGCCTGCATGGGTTTCTTCCATCACCCTCCGGGCTTCCCTCTCGTGTAAGCACCTGAGCTGGATACCATCTGCCTGCCTTTTGTATAACACCCCGTCTAAGGATATGAATTGAGTGGATAGCCTTCGGATCATCCTCTGATCTTTCTCGGTAGCTTCCTCTGGAAATCTCGCATTTTCCAAATAATTCATGATGTCAAAGTACCATGGCTTTCCATCTGCTACTTCTACTTCCATTATTGGTTTGGTCTCGAAGCTGGGCCTCTCAGAACTCGAAATCAGGACAGGCTTCATAGCTATTCCTTTAGGATTATCCCATATCGACACATGAGTTGCCAGTGCATCAGCCAGACGGTTCTCCTCTCTCGGCACAAAGCGGAACGTACAGGTCTCGAACTGCCTATATAGCTCCTTCAGATATTCAACATAAGGTACCAGTCGTTCTTCCTTTACAGCCCACTCACCCCGAATTTGGCTGATTACCAAGGATGAGTCACCAAAAACTTCTACGTTCTTTGCCCCCAAGGCAGCTAAGGCTTCTAACCCGAAGGTGCACGCTTCATATTCAGCTTCATTGTTGGTGACCCTGTACCTCAACTACTTGGCCAACGGGAGCTTCTCATCATCTGGGGTCGTCAAAATGATTCCGACTCCTGCCCCCTTGTTATTTACAGCCCCATCAAAATATAACTGCCATCCTTGGACAGAAATTGTGGCTATGCTCTCATCAGGAAAATTGAATTCAGGTGCGTCGCCCTGAATGGGATGATCAGCAAGAAACTCCGCTACTGCTTGCCCCTTGATAGTTTTGCGAGTGATGTATTCGACATCGAACTCTTGTAGCAATAGCAACCACCTTCCCGTCTTACCAAGCAAAGACGGCGCTTCTTGCAAATACCTCAAAGGATTCTGCTTTGCCACTGCCTGAACTCTGTACGAATGGAAGTAGTGCCTAAGCTTCTTTGACGCCCAAATCACTGCCAGGAAGATCTTCTCTACTTCAGCATATTTTATCTCATAGGACAGAAACTTCTTGCTGAGATAGTAAACCGCGAATTTCACCCCGAACTCATCTTCCTGAGCCATCATGGCTCCCACGGAACCATCCTCCACTGCCAGATACAAGATAAGCGGCTTGATCGGTTGAGGCAGCCTCAGCACTGGCGGATTCAGCAGATATCCCCTGATGCTATCAAAAGCTCTCTGGCAGTCTTCATTCCAAACCACAAGCTGATCCTTTCTGAGCAACTTGAAGATTGGCTCGCATATCGAAGTGAGCTTCGCAATGAATCGGCTGACATATTGTAGCTTGCCTAGGAAGCTTCTCACCTCCTTCTCTTTTTGTGGCACGAGCATCTCTCTGATGGCCTTCACCTTGTCCGGGTCAATTTTAATTCCCCTCTGGCTGACGACATGCCCCAGTAGCTTTCCTGAAGTTACTCCGAAGATACACTTCTTGGGATTAAGCCGCAAGCTGTACTTATCAATCCTAGTGAAGAACTTCTCTAAAGCTTTGAAATGGCCCTCCCTAGTGACTGACTTGACCATCATGTCGTCTACATACACCTCCACTTCTTTGTGGATCAAGTCACTTAGGATCTTCGTTGCCATTCTCTGGTACATAGCCCCTGCATTCTTTAGGCCGAAAGGCATTACTCTATAGGTGTAGGTCCCCCATTATGTGACGAAAGCTGTTTTAATCTGGTTGACTATCTTGTTAAGGATCTGGTTGTAGCCTACATAACCATCCCCAAAACTGTACATCGCGCAGTTGCGGCACTATCTATCAACACGTCAATGTGGGGTGGCGAAAAATCGTCTTTAGGGCAGGCCTTGTTCAAATCTCGATAATCCACACATACCCTTACCTTTCCATTCTTCTTGGCTACAGGGACAACATTTGCTAGCCATGTAGGATACTGCACTTTAACCAGGAATTTGGCTTCGATCTGCTGCCGAATCTCCTCTTTAACCTTGTCTGCCCATTCTGGCCTAAGCCTCCTCAACTTCTGTTTTACAGGCTTATGGTCCGGATACGTCGGAATAGCATGCTCTGTGATGTTCCGATCAATTCCTGGCATGTCCTCGTAGGTCCAGGCAAAACTTTTTCATATTTTTTTATTATTCTCTCGAATTTTTCTCTCTCATCAGGAGTTATATTCGATGCTATTAAGATATACTTCGGATTTTCCGAGGTTCCAAGATCAAAAGGCGTGGTGTCAGTGGAATCAATATCAAAAATAGATGGGATATGATCATGTTTATGCATGTTGAGATTGTTGGAAACATCGCACAAATAAGCAAAATCATTCATCTTACTAATAATATTATTATTGTCATTTACATCATAAAAAAGTTCCGGAATAAAAAGACAATCTAAGCTAGTATCTTCTTCAGCTTCCGTTGAGGTCGATGCTGCAGCAGCTTGTGCCTCGGCTTCCTGGCTTGGCAGAGGCCTTTCAGCTATCCCTGAGGAAATCTTCAAATCCCCAATCTTCAGTTCTGACTCTACCATCTTTTCCTTCCCTTTCAGTCTAGCAGCTAACATCTTCTCGGTGACAACCTCTTCGGGCTCATCCCTACCCTAGGCAATGCATTGGATAACTTCCTCATCCCAAAAGTCCTCAGCCATTTTAATAACTCCCACATCCCAGTCAAAACCATCACTGAAGATCTCAAATCTAGGGACAATCTTTCCATTCACCCATTGTGGCTCATCTTCACCAGTATAAGCGCATACCGAGGATACGGGCACGAAGCTTTCTGAAATGTGAGGGATCTTTTCCGTCGTCTTCTTCTTGCCAAGTCCGTCTTTGTATCCCAAAGCCTTCCGATCTTTCTGACCTCGAGTAGTGATTGCGGATTGCGGCCCTTGTGAATTTCTACCAAGACCAGCCCCAGGGAGATAGTGCATCCTCTTCATCATATTAACAACTGGAGGGCTATCCACTGACCTCTGCTCTTCCCCTATTACCGATACGTGAAAACCACTGAATGGCTGATTAGCAATCTCTAGGGCCGATACCTGATTATTCCTGGCCGCCTTAATGGTTACCACCTCGCCTTAATGTGGGAATTTTATCATTTGGTGTAGCGTAGATGGCACTCCCCCTAGTTTATGAAACCAGGGCCTCCCAAGAAATGCCGAGAAGTTGGCCGGAATGGGCAAAACTACAAACTCTGTCTCCGTCTCAATAGGTCCAGCCTTGACCAAAGTCTTGAACGTCCCCGAAGCTTGCCTTCTAGAATTATAATAAGCTGTAATAGTCAAATCTGACTCGCTAAGCATACCCTCATCCAAATCGAAAGCCTGAAGCACCACCAGAGGGCAAACATTTATAGATGACCCGTCGTCTACCATAACGCAAGCAGTGTGCTTGCCACTGATTTGCGCCTTAATGTACAGCGGTCGGTTATAATTACGGCCTTCGACTGGCAAGTCGGCATCAGAATACACTAATCTCTCTCCTGATCCCCCTTTTACAAGGTGTAACAATTCTGATGGAGAGATTGTAGTAGCCACAGTAGACTCAGTCAAAGCTTCTACCAACTTTTGTCTATGAGAAGGGGACTGCCTCAGAAGATCCCATATAGATATTTGAGCCGTGGTCTTCTTCAACTGTTTGACTATCTGATTCTCTTCCAGCTCTTTCTCTGTTGATGCTTGTGCTGGTTCTGGTGACCTTTCTATCTCTGGGACTACTCTTCCACTTCTCGTTACAGCTCCTACCCCTTTGTCCTCTTCATCTGACTTCCACAGATCCAAAGATAGTTCAACTTCCTCCTCATTTTCTTCACCGCTTTCGCTACTAGACAAACAATCAATTGTCGCTACAGATATCCCTTCCCCCTTGGCCTCAGGGCAAGTAACAACAACATACTCATTCCCATACAAGTCCTGCAGCACATACCATTCTGGTAGGCTTGATCCAATCATGAAAACGGGTGGCGGCACAGCATTATAGCCAGGCTTCTTTTTTTTCCTCTCTCCGCTCGGGGTCAGTGATTTGTTTGCTGTCAATCAAATCCTGGATTGAGTGCCTCAGCGCTTTACAATTATCCGTTAAATGGCCCGTATGTTGATAAAAGGCACAGTACTCATTATCTTTATGCCCCAGCGTCCCTTGCGTCATAGCAGTCCTGGGAGGCAATGGCTGCAACTTCCCTTCTTTCATCAACCTTCTTAAAACCCAAGACAATGGTCTTCCTAAGTTCGAAAACTTCCTCGGGGTAGTTGCATCAATAGCAGACACCTCAACCGTTCTTCTGGTGCTACCATTGGGAACGGTTGGCCTATTTGTCCCTTGACTGGTATTAGCTCTCTTGGCATAATTGTCATTGCTCGCCTTTTGGGCTAAGTATTCCCCTTCCGCTTCTATGGCTATGTCTTTCAAAGACTCCCAGTCTTTTAGACCCTTCATCTTCTTACCTTCTTTCAAGTACGAGCTCGCGTTCTTGATGAACAAACAGATCTGGTCTTGAGTGTCTGGCTTTCTCCTCATCTCCATTACTCTACTCCGCCAGCGGGTTAGGTAATCATGGAAGGATTCCCCGGCCTTTTGCTGAAGCAACTCTAAATCCTTGAGGGTTACCTCCATCCTCGTGTTGCAGTCGTACTGCCTTAAAAACTCCTCTGTGAGCATATCCCAGTCCTCCTTGGTTCAAAAATCGAGGCTGTGGTACCAATCTATGGCGGGGCCAGTTAGGCTCAAGCAAAAGTACTCCACTTTCTGCCTCTTGGACAAGGTAGTCCCTTTCATGATCAAGGAATACTGCTTTACATGGGCGGTCGGGTCAGAAGTGCCGTCAAACTTGGGAACATCAGGCATCTTGAAATTGTACGGGATTGGGTCATCTCCCTCCAACTCCTTATCTTCTGGGCTCATCCCTTGGCCTCTACCCAACATGCGGGCCATAGCCACAAACTTTTCTTCCATCTTCTTCCAGATGAACTCTTCGGTCTGGGGTGCCTTCCCCCTCTCAGATACAACGCTCATTTTGTCCTCTTCGTCCTCCCGGTCACCTTCTAACCTCAGCACTTGTCTCCTTCTCTGGACCCCAGAAGCCACTGATCTCAGATCTATAGGTGGTGGTCGAATCGGTTCCTCCTGTTTTTCTACTCTTTCCTCTTCCCGCTCATTTTGTCTCATGGGAGAAGGAGGAGGATTTTGCGGAGCAGCCTGCTGAGCCATTGTAGCTAACATATTCATCATACGGCCCTCGAACTCCTCAAACCTTCTACCCACTTCTTCAGCAATCAAAGCCCTGGTAGCATCATTTTCCCTTGGTGAGTTTGCCATCTCTGATACGGTACCACTGGTTTCTGAATGGGTTTCTAGAAAACTCTCTCTTTCTTACAGCTTAAATACAGAAACTCTGATCAGTCGTCCGGTCGGTCCTCTCGTCCACCTGGGCAGATCTATGATGGCTGCATAGATAAGGTGTTAGAATGGTGCATGAAATGCAAATGAAATGCATGGCCGTGATATGCAACATCCATAAATCACAGGCAAGCAGATAGGTCCTTCCACCCTTATTGCTCCCACACACGTGGTAGTGCGGTCTCTTTCCTAGGCGGGATTAATCCACGGGTCAGCGGGGAACCCAATGGACACGGATGGTGTGCGACAAAAAACCGACAGCATAACACTCCTATGCTAATGCACAAGTGCATGGATAATGATCATCATGTATTTAGATATCGCAAATATATCGACATGGCCCTACCGAGGCATGAAAGCCTTTGGCTAGGTTACCAAGCAAGACATCTGGATTCACCCAATACATAATGACCCATACAGCAAGCATGATATTACGGTTCATATCACCTAGGGAAAGTATCTACGGCCATTATATGAGCTTTGGTCGAGGGAGATATTACTTTAAGGCTACCCAAACATGATCCCTGCTGACAGGTCTAGCTCATCACAAGCATAACGATCGATCGGGTCAACATTTTATATACCAAAAGGTACGAAGCTTAGGCTGGTGATTATCCTTAACACTTCCCCACATTGAGTGAACGTAGGGTTGTGTTTCGGGAATGCACCGAGGTTAAGAAGGGACCAATCTAGCATAGAAAGAAAGCGAATTTATGAATTAAACTTTAATCATAAATGTTAAGCGAGGTGTTTTCAAATCGAAGTCTCGAACCATACGTCCCCAGTGGAGTCGCCACTGTGACGTGCGCTGGGCCCCGCGTGCCGCCCGTACGACCGCCCGCTCGAGGGCGATCGGGGCATTTGTAGGTCCGTTGGCAACTTGCAATGAATTGCGAGTGCATCTATTTTGGGCAACAAGGAGGTTTCATGGAGTCGCCACCCAATAGAACATTGGGAAAGTTTCTCTCGCCTCGGAGAGCCTAAGACTGCGCTTATTATCCATTTTGGGCCAACCAAAGGGGTCTTGGAGGGTAAACCTCTCTCCCAAAGGAGCATAGGATTAACGTCTAAGTCTCGTGACACAAGAGGTGTCTTGGAGGTCTTAGTTCCAACGAGTGATCGGATAGACCTCTAGCCTCTTTGAGCCCAAAGACCAGAGCTGGGTTCGGGACTTCTCATCTATTTCTACCTCGATCATTTTATGATTAAATTTTGAACTCATTAATTCTCTCTCTCTCCATACGATGTAATTTTATCAAAAGCGCATTTTATTCACGTGTTAAAGCGATAGATAAATAAAAGAATATTAAATCAAAAAAAAATTACAATAACACTAGGAGCGGAATACAACTCCCATTTATAAATGTGCAATACATACATAAGACGGGAGATTATTTATTTTGAGGACTTTGGTCCTCGCATGCATTTATTATAAAAATGATGTTTTTATTGTGGGAATTTTTTATTGGATGAAAAATAGGACATTGGATCCTTAATTTTATGAAAATCTCTCTTTATTAAATATAAAACATTCATCCATTTTTATAATTAGCGAGATACAAAAGGTATATTCATGTACATAAAATAATTAACAAATAAACAAATGAGTGAAATGGCTAAGAAAGTTAGAAAACTAAACCGGACGGAATCCTCCGAGCATGGTAGATTGCCTCTCGAGCTCAGGACAGTCCAAGAAAATCATATATGCTCACAAAAGGTTAATAGGTGTTAATATACAAAAAGCACACTATAAATAAAGCTCTAAGGCTTGAGAGAGATAGAAAAAAAAAAAAAAAAAAAAAAAAAAAGAAAAAAAGAAAAGGGGACTTGAAAATATTGAGACAGAACCCAGGGACGGCCACTGCCGAGTGACCGACGAGCGTCAGTCAAGGTGACCAACGTGTCCCGTCGCTCACTCGAGAGAGGGCATCTGTGGGAGGGGTGACCGACGGGCGTCGATGAAACAGATGACCCGTCGGTCACCGCTGTCTCTGGAAAACGACAGTAAAACTAATTTTTCAAAGCAAAAACAGATTTTTACCACAAAAACGAGATGAAAAGGATCAAAATAAAGAAAGATAAAAGCAAAAAGTCAAAAAAAAAACAAGAATAAAAATAAAGATGAAGTAATAAGGAGAAGAATTCCAGAATATTTACCCTTAGATAATATTTTGGTTGGATTTTTGGTGTCGATTAGAGTCTCGCACGCTCCACGAGAAGACAAAATAAAGATCAAGAATGAGGAAAATAGATTATTTCCTTCTTGATCCTTCAAAAAACTGAATTTTGGAATCAAAACCTTAGGAAAACTAATTAGATTTAGCTCCTTTTTAATGGTTTAATTCTTAAACTAAAAGAGATTTCTTAAGATTTGTATTTGCTGGAGGAGAGAGAAAACAAGTGTTAATTTTGACAGAGTTTCCCCTTTAGAAATTTCTCCAACCCCTTTCTAGGTGGGAAATGAAAGTTTTTATAGACCAGGGGCGACAGACGGGCGTCGGTTTAATCCTACTGACACAAGGATTCAACCGACGGGCCTACAATTCTCACGGACGTGCGTCGGAGAGGTTGCGTGCTTCGAAAAATCAGGTCCCTCCGACGGGCGTCGAAAAATCACATAGGCCGTGTGTGACCCGAAGCGACGGTCTTGCCTTTGACAGACGGGCAGACCGCCAGTGGAGAAAGTACATCTTTTTTACCTAAAAATTCCTCATTTCCTCCCTCTTTCCTACGAATACTGAAAGAACACATTTCTCGTGAAGCAGGGGACCAAAACCTCCGAATCTCAATCGTTTGTACGGACTCGGACGTTGATTCCTCATCGGGCAATCTCTAATCCAGACCGCCTCGGGACACGGTGCTTACATATACTTTAGGATCATACAGCAATTAAATCATCAAATTATCTATAGGACAGAGTTTAAAACCTCATCCAAACTAACATACCAAAGCAATACAAGTTAATTAATCAATAGTTGTGTCATACTAATGTTAAAACAAACATTCGAAGAACTAGCTAAAATCATGCGAAGAGAAAACAAACTTAGGCAAAATAACAGAGTATAAGAGGCTCAATTTTATTTACAAAAAAATAAAAGAGGAAAAGTTAGTTAGTGACCTGAAATTGGCATAAAAGTAAATCTCAGCGAAAATATATAAAATGTACTTCCAGACATTCCCGATCACGCAAGGAATGCAACGGTGCAATTAGTGTCGAAAACGAACTAAAATTAAAGAAAATAGGGGCAAAAAACCAAATAGAGGCATTGGTTAATAAAAGAAAACGAAAAGGAGAAGGGAAGAGAAACTGCCAGCCCATCGGTGTAGTAACCTTTTATAGATTTTACTCACCGACGAGCTAACTGTCACACCCCATAAGTGGCCTAATCGGAAATTAGCAATTTTAAATGGATGTTTAAGGGTAATTGAGTAATTTGCTATTGATTGAGGATTAAATTGCAAAGGAATAAAAGTATTTATTGGCAAATATTGGTTTGGTGAGTGAAAGGTAATTTGACAAGGATTAAATGGTAAAAGAAGAGTGAGTGGAACGTGAAGCTGTGCATGTGTGCCAAGTGGTGAGTGAGTGTGTGTGTACGTGGGTGAGAGAAAACAATGGTCTGAGTGTTTTAGTTTCTGGGAAAACTAAACACATGAGGTTTTCTCTCTTGCTTTCTCTTTCTCACGAAAACCACTCTTCCTCTCTTGTGTTTTCGGTTCTTTCCGATTTGCATGTGTGTCCATCTGCTGTGAGCTAGGGTTTTGGATGTTTTAGAAGCTTCAGAAGGTAAGTGGCTGTCAGATTTCGTGTGTTCTTCTTATTCTTAAGGTTTTAGAGATTCTGTTCTTGGGTTAATGAGTTGTGGTTTCATTTGTTGCAAGCATCTGAAGTTAAGAGGAAAGAGAAGGATAAAGGGAAGATTGTGGATTAGAATTCAGAGGACGTTTTGAGCTTCAGTACAGGTTTGGGAGTGTGTCTGTCCCTTATTGTGTTTTGATCCTGTTTGCAGTTTTGATATGAACGTGGTTTCTGTGTGTTTGTATATCAAAATGCATAAAATATGTACTGTGTATACATGATTCCTGTAGAAAAGAATAAGGTGAGTTTTATAAGAAGATGAATATGTATGAGTTTGAATGTGGATTCCTGGGAAGTTGATTTTCTAATATTGCCTCTGTTATAATTGTAATAATGTGTTATTTGTGTTATAATTGCTGTGAATGTGCTCTGGAGACTTGAAGGTACGTATTCGAATCCTGATTGCATGAAAAATGGTTTTAGATAAAGAGGAGTTTTGAATTTTAGAAATACTCTGTTTTCTGGATTTTCTGGTTTTCACGTTTTCTTTATGGGAATTTTGGAAATCTGTTGGAGAAGAAGAAGTAGCGTGAGAAGAGGATCACAAGACGTGATGGGGCATCACGCCGTGACCCTCTTCCCTGAAGAAGGTCACGCGACGTGATGGGGCATCACGCCGTGATCCCCTTATCTGAGAAGTTGGGAGAAGGAGAAGTCTGTGAGAGGAAGATCACGAGACGTGATGAAGCATCACGCCGTGACCTTCCTCCCTGTGGGAAGTCGCGACGTGATGAAGCATCACGTCTCGCGACCTCGCCTGTTTCCTTCTTGTGATTTTTCTTCTTTTCCCCTCTCCTCTCAGGCGTCACGAGACGTGACTGATGGTCACGCCGTGACTGCCTTGCTCTTTTGCCTGGCGCTCGCGTGAAGCCGGCGTCACGGGACGTGACTGGTGGTCACGACGTGACCGGCCTCTACCTGCTGCCCTGTTTTTCTAAATTGGGGTTTTAACTTCTGTTTTAAGGGTTTTTGCACTACATGACAAATGTTTGAGTTAAAATTGTATTGTATTTTGGATAATTGCATAATATTGGGTTTTGTATACTTGATTAATGATTAATCTACAGGATTTACATGTTTATAATTTATTTATCATGGACTTTTTCAATATGAACTATTTGTTCTTATTACCTCCTGTGATTGATATTTATATATTTAAATGTTCTGAATTGGATCAATATATATGTATATATGAAATATAAGTTAGTATTTAATGAAATTCACATGATATGATACATGAATTATTGAGTCGTATACTTGATTAAATAATTAATGTACATAACTTACTAGTTTATATTTTAACATAAATGGTCTTGGATGTGAATTATTTGTACTTCGGCCTCCAATAATTGATACTGGATGTATTAAAATGTTTCTGAATTTGATCTAGATACATGTATACGTGAAATATGTATTTGTATTTAGTTGTATTTTAATATTTAAAGTTACATGTTTCCAAAATGTGAACAGTATATATGTATACATGGATTATTTCTAGATGAATTATAAGTTCATATTACATTCGGTAATTAATATTTGAACATATGTATATGTTTCTGATTTTGATCAATGTACATGAATACATGAATTATTGAGTTGTAATCTTTGAGCCTGAATAAGTCATAGTAGTGGATAAGTAAGCGCTTACTTAGGTCAGAGTGTGTGTGCAGCTGCTATATGATAAAACGATATATGCGGGTCCATTTGGATCCTTGTTTCGACCATGTTTGGTCTATATGAAAATAAAGCGAGACTCCGGTCTCTATATGAAAAGTACATGTTTGAGACTCATGTCTCTATATGCTTGGGATACTGTGTTCAATCAGTATCCAAATGACCGTATCCACTTCTAGAGAGTATTTCAGACTAATCAGGCTACATGCTTATATGTGATATGTATATATATATGTTGAGATGTTTATTGACAAGATTAAAGGTATATGTTGAATATGAAATATAGTATAACTTTGTGTTTATACACCTTGAGTGTATATGTATTTGCAATGGTGAGAAATATGTAGATTTTAATTATGTTTTAATAGTTAATTACTTGTAATGTATGTTTATGGTTGGGATGAGATTATAGTATTGTTGTAAATATTGTATATGCATATTGTTAGTTTGTTTTGTTCCTCCCCACTAAGCGTTATCGCTTAGCACGGGCTCTTTTCCCGTGCAGGTGGCGAGTCTGGATTTGGAGTCGGATATCTGCAGGTCGGCCACTAGGAGTCTTTTGATGAAGTTATTTTTTGAAGTCTTCCGCTGTAAATTTTTGTATATGGCTTGTGTATAGCAAAGTAAACTTTTGTAAAGGAACAAACATTATTTTTGTATATGTATTTGCTTACAAGCCTCATTTTGTAAAACAGTATGGATATATGTTATATGTAAAAAGGAATTACTATTACATGATTAAAAGTTTCTTTATTTTACATTTGGTTTTTGTTTATACATGTGAATATGGATTTGTTATATGTGTTTGCCCGCGTGGCACTCCGGCATCCTTCCAACGGGGATGGCGGGGTGTTACACTAACCGTCCCCAGGAGCGAGCAATTGGAAGCTCGTCTATCGCTCCAGATTCCCCTCATTAAATGAAATAAATGCACGTGATATGCAATGATGAATCTGCCAGGTGGACAATGACAGACGGGCAAGCCGTCTGAAATGAGGGACGGGCAGGCCGTCTGTGGAGTTACTTTATAAATTTTACTTTTTTCCTTGGAATTCATGCCTTTTCCTCTACTTTGACCTTGCAGCAGCTCCTCTTTTCCTTATTTTCTTCTTTATTTCCTCTACTGACTTCAATTTCAATACTCAAAGAATGACTTCTCCTCTTCTTCAGAAAATGTGTCGTATTTTGGACGACACTCATACTTGGAAAAATAGTACTCTTACTCCACTTTCTGGGCTAAAATTTTTACAAAGGGCCAAAATAGACTACAACCTCCTTTTAGCTGCAGCCCAATTCTGGGATCCACGCTTTGCCTTGCGTTCCCCATTATGGGCTGGTTCAAAATCGGGACATTGCTCTATCCTTGGGTATACCCCCTTTTGAAGCTGCTCGCTTAGTTCCTCTGGGCTCCACATTCCCCTTGGATCCGCTGATTGAGGCACTCGACAGATTTTCTGATGTTCCCTCCTACTGTGTAAGTCTCGTATTTCTATTCTGCATGATGAAGTACTTGGCTGTAACCTCGGAGGAGTTGATTGGCGATCCTCGCCTATTTGGGATTCTGGATGATTTTCACCGTGGGCTGGCCCCTTTCCCACTTATTCTGGCTGAGACTATCCTGGGCTTGGACTCTTTTCGTTCTAGGTCCACTACTTCATTCACTGGCAGCCCCTTATTACTCTAGATACGTCATTATTTTAAAAGGTAGTGCGTCCCTCGTGGATTTTCACACTAGCTTCTCTTGGCGAGAAGTGCGTCCTTTTGGATTTTCACACAATCCTATGCCTTATTTTTGCCTGAAGTAAACCCAACTTACCCCAGCTGCTTTTTTGTTTTTTTTTAGATATGGCTGCAAGAGAAACTGAAGTTACTATCAGAACCACCTCCTCGAGTCATTGCTCAATATTCTCCAAGGCATTTTCTTCCACGTCAACAGCTGTACTCATTTGCGACTCCTGACGAGGGCATTACCAGATTTGGCGAAGTATCAGATGAGGATATTGACTTTATGTGCTCTTGGCTTCCCTTGTCTAACGCGATCATTGATGGGTCTTCAGGGTGCGGGCTTCGTCAAGCCACCTTTTACATTATTGCCCGATGTGCTCATCAGCTTGGGATGACTCAAGATGTGGTGAAGGTTCCCTTTTCTTTTCGAGGCGGAGTTCTTTCTGCAGCTTTTGCTTCTCGTTATCATGAGCTCTGGAGCCGACTTCCAGTGAAGACTGCCATACCTCGCTTCGGCACTCACTCTGTCACTTCTACCAGCGAGTATAAGAGATGGGTACTTAGTTCAGCATCTGATAACAGGACACGACGACTTAGGCATTTTGCTAGCGAAGGTAGCAGTAGGGCATAGTTTAGCTTAGTTTTGTACATTTTTTTGAGCATCATATTTCTTTTCAAAACAGAACTAGAAAATGATGTAAATGAACAAATCAAGTTTTATTTCATTTCACGAAGTTGTGTACATTTCCCTAAGATTTCAACATACATGATCACTATTTGTCACTAATTCAATTATGCAAACCACATTCGCTCATGGAACCAAATTTAACCAAATTTTGATAGTATCAAACTCCTGTTACCAATCAGGCCTCTCGGGTTTTCTTAATTGGATATTTTCTCTCAAGCCTCTAATTTTTGCCCAGGATGCCTTTTTCGGTTTTCACCCTGACGAGGCGCCCAATTTTAGCAAGGCCACCTTTTTTCGATTTTCGACCCGCGGGGCATTTATTCCCTTCTTTTTATTTTATAGCCTTTAGCCATGGAACCTTTTAAGTCTATCGATGTTGATCGGTTCCTTGAATTCATTGCCATCGCTATCCGACAAAATTGCAGCTCCTTTTGATAACAACTTCTTGAGGAGAAATGGCCCTTCCCAGGTTAGTCTGAATTTTTCTCTGATATCCGGCACGCCTGGTCTCATCTGCTTAAATACTAAGTCCCCTTCCTTCAACGGGTGCTTCTTGACCTTCTTCCCAAAAGACCGAGCGAGTCTCTTCTGATAGATCTGGTTATGGTAGTAAGCTTTCAACCTATTTTCATCCAGCATGTTCAGGTGTTGCAACCTCTGTTGTGCCCATTCAGCTTTTGGAATCTAAGCTTCTGCAACCACTCTTAATGATTTGAGTTCAACTTCGACCGGCAACACCGCTTTTGTCCCATATACCAAAGAGTATGGCGTAGCCCCCGCAGACATTCTGATGGTTGTTCTATACCCCCATAGTGCGAAAGGCAACTTCTCCGCCCAATCTTTATAGTTCTGCACTATCTTAGCCAGAATCTTCTTAATATTCTTATTAGCAGCTTCTACTGCCCCATTGGCTTGAGGACGATATGGAGATGACTTGTGGTGCTCAATACCGTACTTCTGGAATAGTCTCTTTATTTTAGTCATGAACTGGACTCCATTGTCTGATACCACGTGGTGTGGAAGGCCATACCTACAAATCAGGTTCTTCTCGATAAATTTAGCCATATCCCGAGCGTCAATCTTTTTAAAAGACTCAGCTTCCACCCATTTCGTAAAGTAGTCAATGGTGACAATGATGTATCTGTGTCCATTGGAGGCCGTGGGCCGAATTTCGCCAATAATATCAATTCCCCAAGCTGCGAATGGCCAAGGTGACATAAGACTGTGCAACTCTGAAAAGGGCAAATGCCTTAGATCTGCGTGCTGCTGGCATAACTGACACTGCTTTACATACTTCGAGCAATTATTATCCATGGTAAGCCAGAAAAACCCTTGCCTCATAATCTTTTGGCCAACGTCAAACCGTTCATATGGGCCCCGCATACACCGGCATGAGTTTCTTCCATTACCCTCTTAGCCTCTTTCTCGTCCAGACACCTCAACTGGATACCATCAGCCTGTCACTTGTACAATGCACCATCTATACAAATGAACTGAGTAGACAGCTTGCGAATCACTTTCTGATCTTTCTCTATAGCTTCCTCTGGAAAGGTCGTATTCTCTAGATAATTCATAATGTCGTAATACCACGGCTTCCCATCTGCTATATCTATCTCTGTTATTGACAGCGATTCGAAACTAGGTCTATCAGAGCTAGAAATCAAAACTGGCCTCATGATTATCCCTTCTGGATTGTCCCACATTGACACCAAAGTGGCGAGCGCGTCGGCCAATTGGTTCTCATCCCTTGGGATGAAATGGAACGTGCACACCTCAAACTGACCGCTCAGATCTTTCAAGTACTTAACATATGGCATTAGCCTTTCTTCCTTAACTGCCCATTCACCTCGAATTTGATTGATCACCATGGATGAGTCTCCGAATACCTCAACATTCTTGGCCCCCAAGGCTAATAATGCCTCCAACCTGAAAGTGCATGCTTCATACTCAGCCTCATTATTGGTAGCTTTGAACCTTAGCTTCTTCGCCAAAGGGAGTTTCTCATTTTTCGGGGTTGTCAGAATAACTCCTACTCCTGCCCCTTTGTTGTTCATAGCCCCGTCAAAGTGCAACTGCCAACCTTAAACTGCAATAGCTGCCACATCCTCATCTGGGAAGTTGAACTCGTATGAATCCCCTTAGATTGGGTGTTCCGCCAGGAATTCAGTCACTGCACGTCCCTTGATGGTTTTTCGAGTGACGTACTCCACATCAAATTCTTGTAGCAGCAATAACCATCTACCCATTTTCCCTAATAGAGATGGCGCTTCTTGTAAGTACCTTAAGGGAGGCGCTTCTTGTAAGTACCTTAAGGGATTCTGCTTTGCCACTGCCTGCACCTTGTAAGAGTGGAAGTAGTGTCTCAACTTCTTAAAGACCCAGATAACTGCAAGACAGATGTTTTCCACTTCAGGATACTTAATCTCATACTCCAGGAACTTCTTACTAAGGTAGTAGATAGAAAATTCCACTCCAAACTCGTCCTCCTGGGCCATCATGGCGCCTACAGAACTATCCTCTATGGCTAAGTACAAAATCAAGGGTTTACTTGGCTGTGGCGGTCTCAACACAGGCGGACTCAGCAAGTACTCCCTGATGGCATCGAAGGCCTTTTGGCAATCCTCGTTCCAACTATAGGCTGATTCTTCCTGAGGAGTTTAAAGATCGACTCACAAATCGAAGTCAATTTGGCGATGAATCTGCTGACATATTGCAATTTGCCTAAGAAACTCCTTACATCCTTTTCCTTCTGAGGCACCAGCATCTCCCTGATGGCCTTAACTTTGTCCGGGTCAATCTCAATTCCTTTCTAGCTAACCACATGTCCCAGCAACTTTCCCGACGTAATCCCAAAGATGCACTTCTTAGGGTTTAACTGCAGGTTGTACTTATTTATTCTCTAGAAGAACTTTTCCAAGGCTTTAAAATGGCTTTCTCTAGTGGCGGACTTGATCATCATATCATCGACGTACACCTCCACCTCTTTATGGATCAAATCACTTAAGATTTTTGTCACCATCCTCTGATAAGTAGCTCCCGCATTTTTTAAGCCAAAGGGCATCACCTTGTATGCATACGTCCCCCATTCTATGATAAAACCCATCTTGATCCGGTCAATTATTTTATTAAGGATCTGATTATAACCCGCATAACCATCTCCAAAGCTGTACAACTCACAAGCGGCTGCGCTGTCTATCAATACATCTATATGAGGTAATGGGAAATCATCTTTCAGATAGGCCTTATTCAGATCCCGATAATCCACACATACCCTTACTTTATCGTTCTTTTTGGCTACAGGGATGACATTGGCCAACCAAGTTGGATATGCACCTCCACTAGAAACTTGGCCTCGATCTGTTGGCGAATTTCCTCCTTTACCTTATCTGCCCATTCCGGCCTGAGTCTTCTTAGCTTCTGCTTCACGGGTTTATGATCTGGATACGTCGGAATAGCGTGTTCAGCGATTTCCCGATCAATTCCTGGCATATCTTCGTAGGTCCAAGCAAAGACTTTTTCATATTCTTTTAATATTCTCTCCAATTTTTCTCGCTCTTCAGGAGTTATATTTGATGCTATCAGAATTTCTTTTGGATTTTTAGTGGTTCCAAGATTAAATGAGGTAGCATCAGTTGAATCAATTTCAAATATGAATGGATTATGATCATGATCATGCATGGTGAAATTATCAGAAACATCACACAAATAAGCAAAATTGTTCACTTTATTAATAAAATTGAAATTGTCATTAACATCATTGAAAAGTTCAGGAATGAAAAGACAATCTAAACTAGCTTCTTTTTCTTCCCCCGCTGGTGCATCAGCCGCGGTTGACGGTCCTGCATCGCTTTGGTTCTTTAGAAGCTCCTCGGTCGTCTCTTGCACGACTTCCTCGATCTTCGCTTTCCCCTTCAGCTGGGCGGTTATCATCGCCTCAGTGATCACCTCCTCGGGCATGTCACGGTCCCAGATTGTCTTACTGGTCATGATTTCTTCATCCCAAAAACCCTCTGCTGGCTTGATCAATCCAATGTCCCAGTCATAGACATCATTAAAGACCTCGAACCCCAGCATTATTCTTCCATCCACCCATTGCGGTTCAACCTCCCCTATCTAAGCACTTACTGCGGTTGCCAGCACAAAACTTTTCTGAATATGGGGAATTTCCGTCTCTGACTTTTCCCTCTTTTTCACAGTACCAGTGTAACCCAAACCCCTTCTGTCCTTCTAACCTCTGGTAGTAATGGCTGTTGGTATCCCCTGAGAATCCTTCACTAATCCCGCGCCAGGAAGAAACAACATCTTCTTCATCATGTTTAGCACTTGAGGGTTTTCTTCCATCCATTCTTCCTCCCCTATCATAGCGACATGAAACCCACTGAATGGCTGTTTTGCGATCTCCAGAATTGAAACCTGGTTCTCTCGTGCAGCCCTTATGGTTATGACCTGACCTTCGTGGGGTATCTTTACCATTTGATGGAGTGTAGAAGGGACTCCACCCAACTTGTAAAACCATGGCCTACCCAAAAGAGCTTAAAAGTTGGCAGGTATAGGTAGCACCACAAATTCCACTTCAAATTCCACCGGCCCTGTCTTTACTATTGTTGTAAATGTCCCTAAAGCATGTCTGCGCGAGTTGTCATACGCAGTGACAGTGAGATCAGATTTGGCCAATATGTCTTCCGTAACTCCAAAATCTGCCATTGTCACTCGAGGGCATACATTTATCGACGAGCCATCATCCACCATTACACAGGCAGTGTGCTTATGGTTAATTTGTGCCCTTATGTACAAAGGGCGATTATGGTTGCGGCCTTCAGTTGGCAAGTCAGCATTGGTAAAAACGACATTCTCCCCTGCTCCCCCTTTCACAACATCCAGAAGCTCGATAGGCGAGATAGTTGTTGCCACAGTTGCTTCGCATAAAGCCTCCACTACTTTCTGCCTATGTGATGGAGATTGCCTCAAGAGATCCCATATAGAGATTTGAGCTGGCGTCTTTTTCAACTGTTTTACAATCAAATCTTCTTCCGACTCTTTCTCCTTTTGGCCTGCTTCTGGTTCTTTAGGCTTCTCAACTTCTGGAGCTACCCTTCTGCTCCGGGTCACAGCTCCCACTTGACTCTTCTTCTTTCCTTCGCATTCGTCCTCTTCCGAACCCCATGGGTCAGCAAACCACTCAACGTTCTCATCCTCTTCTTCACTTTCATCAGTGGACCAGCAATCGATAACAGACACTAGCAATCCCTCTTTACTTGTCTTGACAGCATACGCATCATTGCCATATAACTCCCTCAATACAAATTCTTCAGACAGACCCGACCCGATCGCATTCACCGGTAGGGGCACATTGTTGTATCCTGTCTTCTTCTGACCTCCTCTCTTTTCTGAGTCTGTGATCTACTTCGAATCGATGAGATCCTGAATTACATGTCGCAAGGCTTTGCAACCATCAGTGGTGTGCCAAGTATGCTGATGATATGCATAGTACTCGTCGTCCTTATGCCCTGGTTGGCCCACTGTTCTAGCCGGTCGGGGAGGTAAAGGCTGCAGTTTTCCCTCCTTCATTAGTCTTCTCAATACCCATGACAAAAGCCTTCCAAGGTTTGAAAAATGCCTCGGAGTAAAGTTGGTAGTTAATACTTCCGCGGTCTTTCCAGGGCCTGCCGATCTGCTAGCTCCACTAGCACCCTTCCTAGGATAATTCTCTGCCCTTTCTTTCTTAGTCAGGTACTCTTCCTCAGCTTCTATGGCGATGTCCTTCAGAGATTTCCAATCTCTCAATCCTTTCATCTTCAAACCCTCTCTCAAATATGGGCTGGCATTTCTGATGAACAGCCGTATTTGATCTTGAGTATCCGATTTTCTCTTCATTTCCATCACCCGATTCCTCCATCGGGTTAGGTACTCATGGAAGGACTCACCTCCCTTCTGCTGTAGTAGCTCCAGGTCTTTCAAGGTCACCTCCATTCTCGTGCTATAGTCATATTGTCTAAGAAATTCCTCAGTCAATAAATCCCAGTCTTCTTTAGTTCGGCGATCCAATCCATGGTACCAATCCATTGCTGGGCCGGTCAAGCTTAAGCAAAAATAATCAATCTTTTGCTTCCTTGTTAGAGTAGTACCCTTCATCACCAATGAGTATTGCTTGATATGTGCGGTAGGGTCAGAAATACCGTCGAACTTTGGAACATCTCTCCATCTAACTCCCTCTCTTCTGGATTCATCCCTTGACCCTTCGTCAAAGTCCTAGCCATTGCTTCAAACCTCTCTTCCATCTTCTTCCAAATAGCCTCCTCAGTTTGAACTGCCTTCCATTTCTGAGACATGCACTCCTCATGATCTTCGTTTGAATCATCGTCCAACCCCAGGACTTGCTTACCCCTCTGAACCCCTGAAGTAGTTGCTCTAAAATGCACCGATGGTGGATGATTATCTTCCAGTGGGTTTGCTCAGACCTCCTTCGTTTCATTGCTTCTCACAGGAGGAGGTGGTGGGTTCTCTTGAGCAACCTGCCAGCCCATCGTGGCCAACATATTCATCAAACGATTCTCAAAGTCCTCAAGTCTGCGGCTCACTTCCTCTGCAACTATAGCCCTGGTGGTATCAGTCCCCCTCGGTGAGTTTGCCATTTCTGAAGTAGCGTAGCTAGCTTCTGAAGTACTATCCGAATATTCTGCTCTTCCTGGTAGCTCGAAAATCGAATTCCGAATCAACCGCCCTTGAGGTCCTCTTGTCCACCGAGGCAGATCTATAATGGCTACAAACACAAAGAGTTAGAATGATGCATGAATGCAACAAAATGCATAATCGTGCTATGCAACACCCACAAATCACATACGAGCACATAGGTCCTTCCACCCTTGTCACTCCCACACACGAGGCCATAGTCTCTTTCCTAGGCGGGATTAGCCCATGGGTCAACAAGGACCCGATGGACGCGTATGGTGCACGGCAAAAAAAAAATCGACAGCATAACTCTCCTAACTAATGTAACAGGCGCATGAGTCATAATCATTATGTATTTAGGTGATCCAACTGAATTGACACAGTCCTACCGGGGCATGAAAGCCTTTGGCTAGGTAACCGATCAAGACATCTGGGTTCACCCAATACGTAAGAATCCATACAATAAGCACAGTATTAAGGTTCATACTACCTAGGGAAAGTATCTATATCCATTACATGAGCTTTAGTCATGGGCGGTGTTACTTTAGGGCTACCCAAACATGGTCCCTGCCAACAGGTCTAGCTCATCACAAGCATAGCGGCCGATTAGGTCTCCATTTTATATACCGAACGGTACAAGGCTTGGGCTGGTGATTATCCTTAACACTTCCCTACATTGAGTGAACATAGGGTCGTGGTTCGGGAATGCACCGGGATTGATAGAGGGACCAAACTAACATAATCTAAGGCTCTAATGAGATGAAATGCGATTTTGAAAGAAAGCAAAATTCTAAACTAAAATTTAATTGTAAATTTTAATCAAGGTACTTTCGAATCAAAGCCTCGAATATGTCCCCAGCGGAGTCGCCACTGTGACGCGCGCTGAACCCCGTGGCCTTCCCGAGGGCCCTGCTTTAGGGCGATCGAGATGAGGTTCATTAAAAACTTGTAAGGTATTTATAAGTGCATCTATTTTGGGCAACAAAGAGGTTTCATGGAGTCGCCACCCAATAGAACATTGGGAAAGTTTATCTTGCCTCAGTGAGCCTAAGACGGTGCATATCATCCATTTTGGGCAAACCAAAGGGGTCTTAGAGGCATTCATCCCAATAGAACATTGGAATGACCCTCTAACCCTAAGGAATATAAGATTATAAATTAAGTCTTTTGATGAGACACAAGAGGTGTCTTGGAGGCCCCATTCCAATGGAACATCGAAATGGGCCTCTCGCCTCGTTGAGCCCAAAGACCAGAGTAGGTTCGGGACTTCTCATTTATTCGTACCTTGATTAATGTTACAATTAGGTTTTGAATTTATTGTTTCACCCTCTTTCCACACGATGTAATTAATTTAAAAGGCGCAAACATTCACTTCAAAAAATAAAATAACATTAAAGTAAAGCATATGAGAATAAATTACAATAAAACTAGGGGCGGAATACAACCCCCATTGTAAGTAAGGTACAGAACATACATAAAACGGGGTATTTACTAAAATTGAGGACATTGGTCCTAGATGTATTTATTGCCAAAAAATAATTTTTATGTGATGGTTTTATTGGATAAAATAGGACTTTGGTCCTTGATTTTGAAGAAAGTTCCCGAATTGATTACTATAAGACTTTTAGTCATTTTTATTAGCGCGACAAAGAATTATTTTACAAAAAGAAAATAAATTAATTAATATAACAATAACGACAACAATGCAATTAATATAATAACAAATACTAAAACTAATAATAATACTAGCAATAAAAATAATAAGCAAAAAAATAAATAGTAATAAACCTACAATAAATATCAAATAAATAATAACAAAGGTGAGGGTTAAAGGGAATAAACCGGGTGGAAGCCCTTAGGTTTGGGTGGCCATCATCATCCTCAAATTATTAACCCAACCAAAATAATTAAATAATACCTCACAAAAATAAACAACACATTAGTACTAAAATCCAGAGTTAGAATAAAAGAATAAAAGAAAAGAGAAACTAATAAAGGAGTTTGGAAGAAAATGAGTAAATAAGAATAAAGAAAACAAATGAAAACAGATTGAAAAATTGAGGAAGAGCCCAGGGACGGCCATCCAAACATGACCGACAGGCATCGAAAATATGACCGGCGGGCAGTGAAATGCGCTAGATACGTCCCGTCTCTCAAGCGAGGGACGGGCGTCTGTAGCTACACTGCCCGTCGGTCACCTCTGACCTTCAAAAAAAAATGACAACAAACAGCTTTTTCAACAAAAAAACTTATTTTAGATAAAATACTTAAAAGAAACACAAATAATTAAACTCAATCAAACAAATATCAGATCTATAATATTTACCCTCGGATTATACCTTTTTGGATGAATGTAGGATAATTTTCGGTCCCGCGCGCTTCACAAAAATCGAATAAAAATCAAGAAAAGAAAATTTATATTTCTTCCTTGAAAATTAGCAGCGATTCAAATGTTGGAATCGATAAATTGACGGAAATAAATCAATCTTGTTACCTCAATTCGATTGGATTCACCAAAATAAGATTTTTGAAAGAAAAATTAAAAAGATGAAAATATTTTCTTTTCTTTTGTCAAAATATGATTTTTGAGAGAAAAATGTTAGAGAATATTTTCTATTTTAGAGAAGAAAATAAAACCCCCTAATCCAATTTTGTCCAACCCCCTAATTGATTAAAAATCCCCCTTATATAGGAAAAAACAATCCTATTTGGAATAGGAAAGGGAAATCCTATTCTGAATAGGATTTGACAAATAACCGACGGGCGTCTGAATCCCACAGACGGGCGTCTATTAAAAAGGGCACGCGCCGTCATTTGGCCAATGGACGGAACGAGGCACGGGGGTAATAGACGGGCGTCGGTTTACGGACACGTGTCTGTCGTTCGCTTCACCGACGGCCCATCTCTCATGACGAGGGATGGATCATCTCGGCTACCGACGGGCCGGCCGTCCGTGGGAAAAAACACTTTTATGCTAAATTTTTCCAATTTTTCTAATTCTTTCTGCTACAAATGAAAATCTCCAATCCTTGCGAATTCGAAGGACCAAAATTCTCGAATTTCATCCATTGAACCGAAAATGGACACTGATTTCTTCATCGGGTAATCTCTGATCTGAACTGCCTCAGGGCACGGTGCTTACAGCATTACATTTTGAGCCTTTTTAAGTATTGTTATTAAGTTTTTAAGAATTAATATATGTGATGTAGATTGTGCATAAGATTTGAGCTTGAAATAGTGTTGATGGAGGTTTAAGATGATTTTATGCGCTCTAGGCTCGACCGACTGGAAGGAGTGACATATGAACGTCTTGCAATTGAGTGACGGGACGTGGCAAAACTCTTCCTTCCCGTCCGTCGCATCCCCCGTCCCTTCTGTCCCGAGTTGTGCTCATCTGTGGGTATTATTTGGCCTTTTGTGATGTATTCTAATGTATTTTCTTTGCCCTTTTAGTGCCATATTATGTAGGTTGTTTTAATTTCCTTTTATTGTGAGTGTTGCGTTATTCTCCTTTTTTTGTGCCTTTATTTTATTTAATTTCATAATATTTATTTAAGTGTTTGATTATCATATCTTTACTAATGAGTTCTTTTATTTTTGGTGGCCTGAATATGTCCCTTTTGAGAGAATACTTCGCGGATAGAGATTTGGAGATTAGGACATTAGGAGGACCTGTGTGGTTAATTCCCTTTGCACTTTATTTAATTGCTTTGCTTTATATTTTGTGATAATAAAGATTTCTTTGTGCACGTTAATGCAAAAACTCATCAAAAGATTTCTATTAACTAGTTGGGATTTTCTTAATAAAATATGGCCAATATCCTAATTTTTATCCAAGAAAATATTGCTTCCAAAAAGGGTTTCTATTTATCAAAATGGAATTACTCATCTCGATTTTCTAAAATTGCCTAAGGAACTCCTCTGTTTTGTAAATATTCATGCAGGAACCAATGTTTTTATCCAAATGAACGTCCCGATTTATGTATGTATTTCATTTCCTTATTTCCATAGATTTTGTATTTATTTTTGGGATAATTGTAATTATATTTTATTTATCACTTTTCTATGTGTTTGCAACGTGCCTTTAATTAAATGCATAAATTGTGTGAGAAGAGAGATATTAAATTAATCTTAAAAACTTAATTCTATAAACATTTAATCAAGGTATAAGTAAAAGTGATGTCCCAAATCTTCTCTGGTTTAAGCTTCACAAAGTTAGAAAACCTTTCTTAACGTTTTGTTGGATGGCGACTCCACAATACCTACATCTTGGTGCCCAAATAGACGCTCTTGTAGGTTGATCGTCAATAATAGATTAGGGGTGAATTTCATGTCTATTGCAAAACGACCAGCTTTCACGAGTTTAAATGAACCTCCATCCGGTTTTGAGTCCTAAAAGTGGACCTTCAAGAGCAGTCCGAGTGCCCCGAAGGGTTCGTCTTGCATCACACCACGCTTTTTTGAAGCTCCTCCATCTGAGCCAAGACTCGAGAGTACTCAGAAGAGAGCCGATGATTCTTCGAAGAAAGCTGATGTTTGTCAGCATTGACCTAGTTGTTCTTCAATTAGAGACTCTCAACCTCCTTTGTCTAAAACTCCAGCCTCTCATTAAGCTCCCGTTCCGCTTGACTATTTTCTTTCAATAGCTTTTTGACCTTTTGGATCTCTAAATAGAAGCGAATCACTCTCTAAACCACCTATTCAAGTTAAAAAGCTAAGTTAAAAAATAAGGATTAACTCAATGGGCGATGAAGGGACTTACCTTAAAGTTATTTCCCTCCTACTTAGCCAGCTCTCGAACGGCCATCGTAATCGGGCCCATATCCTTAAAATCCTTATCAAACACAAAATCGTGCCTGATGAAGTTTGACACTTGGGGGTCTTGAAAGGAATACCCCTCTCCAAACTTCTAAATCAATATCTCTTTTAAAAAAAGAGACCTCAGCTCAGAAGTCAGAGCAATCGTTGTAGCCATTATAGAAGAACTCTCAGGCTCCATGAACATGATTCGATCGGTTGAAACTCCCGAGGATGATGTAGAGGCTGGCACCTCGTCCAATGGGACTAAAGCAATCGGCTGTGCAGAAAGATGGAAAGGAGGAGAAAAAGTAGGAGCAATAACTTGCTCTTCTATAGTGACGCTCGAAGCGCCGTCACTGGAAGTAGCCTCATATCGACCAGTCCTTTTCATTCTTCGTAGCTTAACAGGGAAAGCGGATCCATCGACCCCAATTTTTGACTTTTTCGTCATCTTGGCCTCTGCCTTCCTTTTGCTTCGCTGAAACCAGGTAAGTATCTCATTTAAAAATTTGTTAAACTAATTTGCAACTAACACATGCATGTAGACCAGCGAATTTCCCAAGGCTCTAAGGCTCATATTCCGCCTCCTCCTTGCCAGAAGGGCTTGGATGATCCAAAAAAGCTAATAGGACTTAAGAATGGGTTGGATCCGTGGAATGCTCCTCCACATGTTTTATCAGCGCCTCAATATCCTGTTAGAATATCTAGAGGCCAGACACCAGATCGCTTAAAGACTTGCCCTTGTTCAATTAGGTCAAGTTAACTCCAAAGCCACCCTTTCGGCCAAGCAGAAAAAAAATTCTCCTTGTCCCTTCACTGAAGATGGAAGTGAGAATAACTTCCTTCTGGGTCTGCTTGTGAAGTAATATTCCATCCCGTCCTCCCGACCGGACAAATAAAAGAAGTGCTTAAATAACTCGAGGGTCGATGCCAACTTATGCTCCTTGCACAACACTTTAAATTTGGTCAGCATCTTCCATCCATTTGGATTTAGCTTGTTCGGCACAAATCCATAGCCTTCCATCATAGTGATGTTGAAGGCGTCGAACAGTAGCTTCAAACCACAGTCTAGGCTTCACAAGTGGTAGATAAATCACTCGTTATTCTTATGGCCAAACGGCCCCTCCGACATCCACATCTAGAGGGGGCAAAGCATGAAGAAAATGTCTTCAGGTAACTTATACTTTTTCTTAATTTTGGCAACCTCTGAAGGCACAAGTTTACTATGCTTGATTATAGGGTCCCCTAGTGTTATGTGGTGTTAGCAAATTAGTGTCTAATTCTACTACGTTTCCATAAGACATCTTATAAGAAAAGAAAGCTTCCTCAACAAGCCAGGAGCTCCAAATGACACTTTTATGTGTCAATAAATGGATGGCCGATCGAAAGAGTGGAGCATCGCCATAATGGGCACGTCTAATGAAATATTCCTTATTAATGCGCTAACAACAACAGTCGGGAATATGAAGAGATAAGCTCAAATTTCAAAATTTGAAATTCGAAATGAAATAATTCAGTCACCAAAGAATGCAACATTATCTTCACCCCTAATCCGATTGGATCTCGTCAAGGGGGAGGGGGGACAAATGATAATAAATCTTGATATAACCTCAGCCCAAAGCCCAGTAGAGAGCAAAGTCCAATGGAGAGAGATGTCCAGGCACGTGACAAACAAGCATTCAAAGAGCTAATGAGCTGGCGGCGCTAGCTGTTTGATCGAACTAATAGGGTATGACCCCTATCAGTACACTGACACACGCCACAAGCCAACACCTCCTACCTGCGCCCTGTCACATTTTCGCTTACCTGCTCTGACACTAGAGCAAACAATTTGAATGGATTCTCTATAAATACCCTGAGGCACTGTAGACCCAGGTATTGAATTCACGAGACTCTCTCTCACTATTTTTTCTTTCTAAAAATACTATTGACTTAAGTTTCGGAATGCTCATGTTTGGTCCGACCGGACTTGTTTATTGCAGCTCACTATGCGTTGCTAATTCGATTAGCATGCAAAGAACTTCCATCTGGCCTTATAGTTTTTGACTTCTTAGAACTTATCAAGTATCATTCAAAATCAAAATAGCTTGGTAGAAGAGAAAACTTTGAGCTATTTCCTTTGCAGGGATTGCGGTTTGAACATATTACTAGTAAATAGTAAACTTATGGTCTAGAATTCACACAAAAGGGTCCTATAGGGATGGCTCTTAGGGTTAGAATGTCAAACTCAATAAGTAGCAACCCTTATATCGATTGATGTCAGAATAATAAGGATTACAGCTGTGTATGTCAATAAAATGTAGCCCTAAATGTTAAAACATAAGCTTTTAACTCTTCTTGGAAGGACAAATGGACCAATAAGGAGTCAAAACAAAAATACTGACTAGTAAAAGGTTCTGAAAGAAATTTCTGAAAACCTGTTCCAACGAAGATCAGATTTACATAAATGTCTTAAATTTTAAAGAACTTTACTGAACCAGTAGCTAATTACTATATTAGACACATGAGAAAGGTTGTACTGATACTAGAAACTACCAAATAATAATTTAAACTTGAAGTGTCTTGAGGTCTTAATGATCTTACTAACTGGTCCATTTGTTTGCTTGTTTAAGAAACAATACATATGGTATTATTAGAGACATGTTTTTCTAATGTAAACTTAACTATTTTACGAGCTAAGGTGACATAATTTCACAAATTGCACTCAGTCAAGCTTAGGGAAAACACTGAAGGTATAGCATAAAGGTTACTTTCTAGCTATTACCTTCCTGAAATGTTGCAACTTGTAGATCAGCTTTAGAACTTTCTAGAGTTGTTGTTCGTCTGTCAAAGTTCTATTTTCCCCAACAAACAAATAGCATTATATATTTAAATGCGGTAATTATGTGGTTGATATTTTATCTCAAAACATTTATTTTCCTTAAATTACCACAGCAAAAAACAAAAATTGGAGTCTTAGATGTTCAAGTGATTGTTTGTTACACTAGTCCATTAAGACTAAAGAAATTCTGGGCATGGCTCTTTTGCTTTGATGTTTCTATTGTTGTATAAACATTTGTTCTCTAAAATAAAACTTAATATCGGTTGGGGTACAACTCAAGTTGCACATTGAAAAATTAAGTGAGAAATACTTTGAATATAAAATGTTCACCTAACTCTATTAGTATGAGACTTTTTGAAAGAAACCCGAAAATAAATCGGTGCGGGGTTGGCCCAAAGCGAACAATATCATACTAATGTGGAGTTAAGTGATGTTTGGCAGTTCTAATAATATCTTTAAAAGGTAATGGAAGAGAAAGATTTGGTTCAACATTTGTTTTCTTCACATAATTTCCACTATAAAAACAAACAATAAGATAACTAGTTGCTCTTGGAAAACAGTTCATTCTCGCTCTATCGCGATGATGCTTTCTAACACTACTCACGAATTGCTGAAAAAAAATCTTTCCCTGCCGTTCATTTGTTGCAACCATTACCAAGTTTTGCGTTTCTTCTTATAATTAAGGAGAAAGCTCTTTAATTACAGCTTCATGAAGCTGATCAAATGACTGATTTACGCATCATAAGTTTATTCTTAGATATGTTGGCGTTTTCAACTGTATGTCTTCTTCTTTCTTTCTTTTTGTTTCTTTTAATTGTATATTTCCCTATTATTTGTCACCACTTATTTTTAGTGCGGACAAATCTTTACTTCTAAATTGCAAGGAACTTATCTTATGATTGAACTGGAAAGAGTTTAAGACAATTAGATTTCAATAATTAGAGCAAGAATTGGGTGACTGGATGTAGCAATTGAAAATAATTACATTTTCGAAGAAAACCTTAGAATTAAGATGCTTAATGGGAAGACAAATATTATGTAAATCATTGTCCTCTTTATACGTACTAGTTATCACAATCCTAATTCTAAACCAAATCCTATTTTGATTAATTAAATAAAATATTTTACTAAATAGGAATCCCATATAAAGAAATTAACTGAAAATAACTCTTAACTAATTAAGTAAAATAGTTTACTAAATAGAAAAAACATAATTATGTACAAATAATAATAATAATAATAATAAAAAAAAGTACAGTACTAATTTATTTTGGATGCTCGTGCATTATTCTTCTTATTTCAGAAAAGAACTTAGCTCCAAAAGTAGGCCTTTCCCTATATATTCAACATGGCTGGATTAGCATCTCTTTTTCATGTCTCTTACTTTAATTGCCCTGGTACTTCATACAAAATTTTGAGATTACAACCTTGGCTCAAGAGATAGAGCTGTTTGGAGTTATTCAACCAATTCCCAATATTTTCTCATTTGGGTCGTTGAAAATGATCTCATATTTATATTTTATATATAGAATAATCGCGCTTTACTAAAAGTTATGTATCAACAAATAAATAAAGTTATGTAAAATAATTTATTATTGTGTTAGTCGTGTACCTTATAAAAATTAACCAACACTTTGTAAAGTAAAAATAATAGCAGTCCACCACGCAAAAGCAATTTACTGGGTTTAGCCTAATGCTCCTAAATTATTTAAGTAAAAAATAATTAATTTTTGCTTTATATAACAATATTTTAAGTTTGTAACTAATGCCCCCTAAATGATTTCGCACCCTCTTCTCTTCGGCACCAGTTACTGTTCTCGCCAAAACATTATAAGTTTTTATTGTCTCATATTATGTTGCAGTTTTTCACGCTTGACTGTTAAATTCACTAGACACTAGATAATCAATCGAGCTATCCCCGATGGAGAAGATATTCCAGCAGTAAATGTTGGAATCAATATAATAGAAAATCTTGTGTACGAGTCTCCGCTCTCTTTTCACAATATACATAATATATATAAAAGATCATCAATCAAGCTTTTAATCCGTATAAAGTTGCACCTGGCTAAGACAGATTGACACTTAAAATGTTCAGATCAGACGCATTAATCCATTTGTGTTTATGTACTACATGGAAATATAGACAGAATGAACAGAAACCCAAATGAGTAGTAGTTTGCAGCTTTCTTACAAACTCCAAAACCCACTTTTGTTGGGCCTACTCTCTCAACATATTTTTTTAGCTCTTGAAAGTTGAAAGTCAATTTCTATACGTCAGTAAACATGTTTTCTTAAGCTCTAATGTTCATTTGCTCATTTACAACACAAAACAAACCAGCTTATATTTATACATTCCACTTTTCCTCTAATGCCAAGCACATGCGGCTCAGAGTAGTCTCAGCACTCAATTGATAGCCAGAAACTGCTAAAACAAATTCATCATAAGTGGAAGCGTCTTGCTTTTCAAAAATAATTTTACAAATAGATAAGAATAATTTCAATATATTCCCAGATGTTAATGGTTTTGTACCTTTCACATAGTCATCAATAAATCTTGCTGCTACTTCTTCCCCAAAATCACCAACCTAAATGAATCAAGTCATACCAAACTCAATTTGAATATGTATCAAATGGATATATTAAAGAAGCATCAACAAACAGAAGGACAAAACTTACTGCAAACAGAAAGGTTTGATCAACAGGAGAAGCACGGATATAATCGCGATAGTTGGTAGAATTTTGATAAGCCTCTCCAGAAACACAACCTAAAATTATAACATCAAATATATATGAAACTTTAATAGCCATAACAAATGAAGAAAAACAAGATTATAGCAAAAAGATTAATAGTAAGTAGCAACCTATTATGTGCTTGTTGGCTGGCAAGCTAGAAAGAAGAGCATTTATGCCATGAACTTCACGCCAGCTTTCCTCATTAGTCTGAGGGTTCACAATCCTGCGTTCGTCGAACAGCTTACCTGCATCTCAATTCTAATTCAATGAACAACTACAATATAAAAATAAGCAATACTATAAGCCTCTATTATAATGGTAAGATTGAGACACTTGAAACAGATGCACTAGCTCATCTTGCTGATAATATAATTAACCTTGATTGCCATCTAAGTATCGGATTAATTACACTTATGAATATCACTTTAGATGAAAAATCATTAATCTAGAACCGGAATGCTGATGTGATCGATTTTTTGGCTAAAATGATTTTAGTTGGAAGACTTGAAAGAGTTGAAGTATTTTTGAGGGATAAGAATTATTATTATTATTATTATTATTATTATTATTATTATTATTATTATTAATGAAGGAGTCATTATTAGGATATAAATTTAATGACTGTAGATGAAATTACTCAGTTCATATCTAAGCTCAAAGAAAAATGTCATATTCAGATCAATACCAGAAAACAACAGATAACTTACGTAGCATAGATTCAAATGCTCCTGGTGTAACATTGTTGAAGGAATCAGCTTGAGGATTAATCATTTCAAAGCAGCCCCCTTCCCAGAGGTTAATATACACAGCTCGTATCATTCCAGCTTCGTTGAGAGAACTCCCCAAAACTGTTGCCAAGGCCTAAACAAACATCAAAATGTAGCAAATTTTCGAAGTGTCAAACAAATTGGTTGTGTACAATGAAAGATAAATTAATCATAGCAAATGCAATCGTTAAGATTTCAAAATTGGCCATATTATTGATAAATGACAAAACATTAGACTAATAACTCTCGATTTCACATTTTCTTTTTAAGGATTAAAGATGATGAGAATGAGAATTCTTAACCTGGTGATAAGTAGCAGAAATCTTGTCAAATAGATCATCCAATTGTTCATGAATATTAAGAATCTGCAAGGGCTAAAATAAGAGAAACCCACAAAAATTAGTATTCTGTTAGGAAATTAAATGCTACAAAATTCCTAAAACACAAAATGATAATCTTTCAAAAAAAAAAAAAAAACTTGATTCCAATTAAAACTTATCTAATATAAATAAATATTATAAATTCTATTATATATTATCCTTTTGGATTTTACATGAAGTACCTGGTCTAACCCATTCAATGATTTTTAGTGAAAATGACCATTGATTTTACTTATTTATCGTTCAAAAATCAGTTATCCATTAACGTCAGCGATAATATATGATATCCATTACTTCGACGGTGAAGCATCTATAAACCCTTATTAAACCCTTGAACAGAGAAGTAAACGAAGAAAATGAATTGAAAGTGGGTAACTAAAAAATAGTTTTTTCACCGTAGAAAAATCATCTGAAAACTCGTAAGGTAAGTTGTAGAGTAGAAAAGCAACGGGAGGAGAAGGTGGGGCAAGAACTGGAGCTGTCTTGTGGGAGAAGTTAGGGGACCCATTGCCATTTGTCGCCATCGCCATTTCTTCTTCAGCTGTGCCTTGTGATGCCGCGAATTTGTTTTTATAATATATCTTTTAAGTTAGGGCATGTTTGGTTCAATTCAAATTCAACAATGGCAGCACACATTTTTTTCTCTGTTCAAAGTGGTGGTTAATTAATAGCGGTCAGTGATTCATAATTAAGGATTTTTCATTAATTACAAAGTTTTCTTTTTAATTTTTTTTTCTTTTTAAATCAATTAATTATATATTTTTTTTTTAATTGCAACGTTTTCAGTAATAAGTAGTGGATCCAGATTAGGGGTGAGCAAAAAAACCGATGGACTTGGTTAACCGGAAAAAAAATCCGAAACCGAACCGATGGATTGGTTAACCGATTGTAATGGACTGGTTAATGGTTAGTGTTTTGAAAAAACCGATATTAATGGACTGGTTAATGGTTTTTGACTCTTGTAACTGGTTAACCGAACCGAAACCGAATTTTTAGTTAATTTATTAATTTTTAATAATTTTTAACAATTTATATAATAATTTATCCTAATTAAAGGTGTGATATACTTTTTTTTCATTATACTAATTATTTTAAAGTTTTTAAGTTTTTTTAATTGGCTATTAGTAAGTATAATAATTTATCTAATTAAAAGTAATTATGGACCGGTTAATATATTTACTTATTAAATATTAATTTTCAAAAATAAATTTGCTTATATTCACCAAAAAATTTTATTTTAACAACAATAATGTTATATTATAGTGAAAAAATTTTAATTTTTAAGTACCTTGAACATTTTAATTTTATTTATGAATATATTTATAATTATAGTGGTTAACCGAAAAATATTGGGTAACCGAACCGAAAATCCGAAACCGATGGACTGGTTAACCGATGGTAATGGACTGGTTAATGGACTGGAATTTCAAAAATCCGACATTAATGGACTGATTAATGGACTGGAGCTAATGGACCGGTTAACCGACCATGCTCACCCCTAATCCAGATGGTCCATTTATATTTATTTTTTGTAATTTTATAATTTTTTATATAATATGAATATATATACAATTATTTTTATATGTTATGCACGCATAATTTTTTTATTTTTTTTTAAGAAAAACATATTATGAAATTTCTGAATTATTAAATTTTTCTATATTGTATCTTTAAATTAAAATTTTTATGTATTGAGTTTTTAAACTTTGATTTTGAATTTTATTAAGTATCTATTTTTTTTTTTTGAATTTTTTAAATTTTCAATTTTTCTGCAATTCATTTTTTTTTTCTAAAAGTTATTTTTCTTTTCAAAATACTCCAAAACTTATAAAATCATTTCAAAATTTTCTTCCATCAAAGCAAGCATTTTGTAGTTGTTAACTGATATTTGTTGTTAGTAATTGGTATATATTGTTGCTAGCTAATTAATAATTAATATTTAAATGTTTAATAAAGTTATATATAATTATTGATGTTTGATGGTATAATTATAAAAATAGATATAATTTTTTAATGTAAAAGTATATTTTTATTACAATTAAATAAAATGAATAATAGTAGATTATAAAAATTTGTAAATTGATCAAATAAATAATAAAAATAAGTTAATATATAAATATAAATTTTTATAAATGTATGAAATATAAATTTATGTATTTTTATAAACACATTTTATAAATAGTAATGAGCATTTTTGTATTTATATTAAATAAATTAGCAACCGATTCTGAAAAAAATATTTCAAAATATTGATTTTTGAAAAGACAGGTGATTGCATAAAAAATAGCAATCCATTTTTATTTTAAAAAGTTTAGAAATACATAAATAGAATTATTTGGATAAAAAGGACTATCAGCAGCTCTTTCTGACAGTTAAATGAGACTGAATTTGATAGTTATTGGGTTCAAATACAATATGTTTCAAAGTTTCAAATTCTATTTGGATTATTGAATATTTTTGCTTTTTAATGAGTTTCAAGGGTAAATCCTTTCTACGACACTCCATCACCGATTCGTCGGTGCTTTCTGTACGTTTGAGTATTCACTGTTCGATGGTCATCCTTACCTATTGTTTAACTTGTAACCGGCTATTGATCATTAAAGTCCATCGTTGACAGAACAAACAATAAATTTCATCCTTCTCAATCGACTATCCTGTTATTGGAACGAAAAACAACCTATTTTCATGATTGATCAAAAAACGTGGAACCGTTTGGCCGGAAGAGGAGGATTTTCTGGGTTTGCTGCCGTGGGGGGCGACCTGGTTGTGCCAAATGATAGAGGGAAAGAGGATTAAAATGACCCGGCCGTCGGACTGTGGGAATCTGCAAAATTCATTCCATCGCCTTGCTAATCCAACCAGCAATTACATTTTAGATTATTTTTTAATAATCATTAAATATGGCTTATGTTAATTAATTCTAATTCTAATGCAAAGTGGGTCTAAGATAATGGTTATTGGGCCTGTAGAGAAAATTAGGATTAGTGAGGTTTTATTATATTAAAAAAAAAAAAAAAACCCTTCCCTCTCCCTTGGAAAATAACTACGACAGTTAAGAAAAGAAAAAACGAAAAGAGAAATTTTAGTGCCGTTGAAAAATAACAAAGAAAAGTAAAAGTTAGAGAGTGGATAAAATCTGTTCAAAAAGTTTTCAACATCCGTATTAAGCAATGGAACCAAGTTAATATTTCTATCTTCAATTTATTGTATGAAGCCTATAAATTGATGGCTGAATTTAATTGTGTTATATATTGATTTAGGAGATTATAAACATGGATTATTGTTTACATGAATGTTAATTGTGTTTACATGTGGTATCAGAATCTGATATAACACTTTAATTCGCATTAAAGTTAATTTAAGATTCATGATATTAATGTTGATTAAGATTTCAGATTATAATTGAAATTATTGTATGGCTTCCGCTGATTAATTTTATATGTATATTATTGTGGTTTATTCGAATTAATTGTTTTCAAGTCTACTGCAATTGTTGTTGAATAAACAAATAATAAATGTTGAAATTTAGTTGCTGATGTTTGCAATTGCTTGTTCTTGGTTTCCGAATCACAAATAACCTTATTATAAATTAAGATTTGGAACCAAATTAAAGAGACAAGCCACAACTTGTCAAATCCTATGCTAAACAGTGATGTTTGCATTCATATACACGTTATTAAAGGCAAAGATAGTAATGGTTGTGGATTAGGTAGGCCATATCCTATGCTAGTGTTGAACCTGTAGCAGGAAAAAGGCAATTGCAATTCATACTAGATGATGGTTAAATTACATAATGGTCGCTAAAATTTTGGACTTGAAATTTAATTATGTACAATTTAACCCAACAGAATTATGGTTAAATTTTGACTAATAATATTTACTCAATTAAATGTTTATTGTACAGAAAGTTTGTTAGTCACCAAAGTGGCCTAACTTAAAAAGTATTTAAACATTTAATTGTGTCTTTCTTTAATTGTTCATATTAAAGGATGCTATTAAATGACATGAAAGTTGCATTGAACAATTAAATTATTAACTATAATGCTAGGAGGTTACCCAAAGGTGGACCAATGCTTATAATTAATAATATTAAAGAGACTTATCAATATACTTAGTGAATGTGTTTGTGTATCCAAAGATAACATGCATGTTAGGTTAAGTATGATTGATAGTTATTAAAGTTTAAGTATATGATTTTGTTGGCATCATTATGGATTAAATTTATGTGTTTAGGAATCACCCAAAGGTGAATCTAAATATATATATTAAAGACAATTATTATCTGAATTCATTGATTGTACTCAAAGTATTAATGTGTGAATGTGTATTATGTTTGTAGTTTCTAGTAATATATTGGCTTTGGGCAATGGTCTGATCAAATTCAATGGGCTTAACTATGATGAATGGTCCTAGAAAGCAAGGGCATGTGTGCACAATATACAATGCCCGGTACACTGCAACAGAATGGTGTAGCTGAAAGGCGAAACCGTACTCTTATGGAAATGGTTAGGAGTATGTTGAGTCATAGTAGTGTACCTATTTCTTTATGGATGCATGCATTAAAAACATCAGTTTATCTGCTTAATAGGGTTCCTAGCAAGGCAATACCTGTTACACCTTATGAATTATGGACAGGAAGAAAACCTAGCTTAAAGCATTTGCATGTTTGGGGTTGCCCTGCAGAGATAAGGGTATACAACCCTCATGAAAGGAAACTTGATGCAAGAACCATTAGTGGTTATTTCATCGGGTATCCTGAAAAGTCAAAAGGGTACATTTTCTACTGTCCTAACCACAGTACAAGAATTGTTGAGTCTGAAAATGCAAGGTTCATTGAAAATGGAGAGGATAGTGGGAGTGGAAAACCACGGGAAGTTGTCATTGAGCAGATATAAGTGGGAGAAAATGAAAATCCATCTAGTATATCTACTCAAGTTATTGTTCCCATTGTTGTATCAAAGTCTAACAACCTAATGGGATAACATGCAAATGAATCTAACCCACATGAAGGACATATTGACAATGAACCTGCTGCAAATGATGTTCAAGTCATTAATAATCGACTTGACATTGAACATATAGATGATGCTCAAGTCACGAATGAACAAGCAGCATCACATGGAATGGAATTGCGTAGATCTTCAAGACAAAGAAGATCTGTCATATCAAATGATTATATGGTGTATATGCTTGAGAATGAATGTGATTTAAGCATTGAAAAGGATCTAATCTCATATAAAGAAGCGATGAATTGTGAGAATTCTGAAAAGTGGTTAAGTGCCATGAAAGAGGAGTTGAAATCTATGGATGACAATGAAGTTTGGGATTTGACTGATTTGCCTAAAGAGTCAAAGCAGGTTGGCTGTAAATGGGTCTTTAAGACCAAAAGGGACTCTAAAGGCAACATCGAAAGGTATAAAGCCCGGCTTGTCACCAAAGGTTACACTCAAAAGGATGGTATTGACTACAAAGAGACCTTCTCTCCGGTTTCTAAGAAGGACTCTTTAAGAATTATCTTGGCTTTAGTGGCTCATTATGATTTGGAGTTTTACCAAATGGATGTAAAAACTGTCTTTCTAAATGGGGACATAGAAGAAGAGGTTTATATGGACCAACCAGAAGGGTTTGTGACCATAAGAAAGGAAAACATGGTGTGTAAGCTAAAGAAGTCAATATATGGTTTGAAACAAGCTTCCCGACAATGGTATCTTAAGTTTAATGATACCATTATATCGTATGGTTTTATAGAAAACACTGTTGATCGGTGTATCTATATGAAAGTCAGTGGGAGCAAGTTCATTATTTTGGTAATATATGTTGATGACATTCTTTTAGCTGCTAATGATTTGGGTTTGTTGCATGATGTAAAGAAATTTCTCTCTAGTAGTTTTGAAATGAAAGATATGGGTGAGGCATCCTATGCGATTGGAATAGAAATATTCCATAACAGAGCACATGAATTGTTAGGATTGTCTCAAAAAGGATATATCAGTAAGGTATTAGAGAGATTTAGAATGAAAAAATGCTCAGCAGGGATAGTTCCAATTCAAAAAGGGGACAAATTTAGTCAAATGCAATGTCCCAAGAATGATTTGGAATGAAAAGAAATGGAATCTATTCCCTATGCATCTGTTGTTGGGAGTTTAATGTATGTTCAGACATGCACTCGGTCGGATATCAGTTTTGCTGTTGGAATGTTAGGCCGATATCAGAGTAATCCCGGAATGGACCATTGGAAAGCTGCAAAGAAAGTTCTTAGGTATTTACAAGGCACTAAGGATTACACACTCACATTCAGGAGATCAGATTACATAGAAGTAATTGGTTATGCGGATTCAGATTATGCTGGTTGTGTAGATTCAAGAAAATCAACTTTTGGTTATCTATTCCAACTAGCAGGAGGGGTTATTTCCTGGAAGAGTGGAAAGCAGTCTGTCATTGCTACTTCCACCATGGAGGCTGAATTTGTGGCATGCTTTGAGGCCACAGTTCAAGCATTGTGATTGCGGAACTTTATCTTAAGGCTTGGTATTGTCGACAGTATAGCTAAGCCGTTAAGAATTTATTGTGATAATTCTGCAGCTATCTTGTTCTCTAAAAATGATAAGTATTCTAAAGGTGCAAAACACATGGATTTGAAATACTTATCTGTTAAAGAAAATATGCAAAAACGTAGAGTGTCAATTGAGCATATTGGAACTGATTTAATGGTAGCGGATCCGTTAACTAAAGGATTGCCGCCCAAAACATTTATTGGCCATGTTGAACGGATGGGCATTATAGACAAGTCCTTGTTAGCATAAGATCATAATATGTATATACATGTGTCTGGTTATTTGCTAATATTGTTTTGACGCTTTTGAATTCAATTAAAGTTACGTTTTTGCTTACTTGTTGTCACATTATGTTGTATACAAGTATTGTTTCTTGTTATGACTGGTTGTTTAAATGTGAGAATTATATATTATTTCTCAATAATAATTGTTTTGAGTTGAATTGATTGTGTGATACATGGAAGGAATCATGTCAATTAAATGACTAGTGACCGCCATGATCCCATCATTCCAATTCTCTTAAGGTTGATGGTTTGATAGATTCATTATGATGTGCACTTAAAGTATATTGGATCATCAAACCGTAACATGAGCCAAGTGGGAGATTGTTAGATTATTTTTTAATAAAAATGTGACCCGTGTTAATTAATTCTAATTCTAATGTAAAGTGGGTCTAAGATAATGGTTATTGGGCCTGTAGAGAAAATTAGGATTAGTGGGGTTTTATTATATTAAAAAAAAAATCCCCTTCCCTCTCCCTTGGAAAATAACTACAACAGTTAAGAAAATGAAAAACGAAAAGAGAAGTTCTAGTGCCATTGATAAAATATGTTCAAGAAATTTTCAACGTCCGTATTAAGCAATGGAACCAAGTTAATATTTCTATCTTCAATTTATTGTATGAACCCTATGAATTGATGGCTGAATTTAATTGTGTTATATGTTGATCTAGGAGATTATAAACATGGATTATTGTTTACATGAATGTTAATTGTGTTTACATTACAACCTTGTAGAACATAAATAAATACGATCCAACCTCAATTTGGCATCATGATTCTTTAAAATTGGAAATCTATGTCAACTTTGTTCATACTGCGGATGCATTATCTCTCTTGTGAGCGGTTGGTTCGGTTAAATAATGAACCGAAATAATCGAAAATCGGTATATTAGAATTTGGACTAACCGAATCGAACTGAAATCATACAATAATCGAATTCAAAATGAATCGATATTTTTGGTCGGCTCGGTTAACCAATAAAACATAAATTTCAAAATTATAATAAAAAAATTGTCTAAAAATTATACAAAATTGCAAATCATAAAACTAAAATAAAAATTTTCAAATTAAAATATATATATATATATATATATATATATATATATAATTTGAATTCATACCCCTTAAATTGAATTAAAAAATACAAAAATAATTTTTTTTTTAAAATTGAAAAAAATAATATTTTTTAATAGTTATTCAATCGGTTCGGTTTTTTCGATTTTTGCCTTTCAAAATAAAACCGAACCTAAATAATCAAAATTTGTATATTTTTGAAATCGAACCGAAAAACTGAATCAAAATTAAAAAAAATTGATATTTTTGGTTCGATTTTTCAGTTTGAACCGAAATTTGCTCACTCCTAATTATCTCATCTCTCATTTCTTGTTAAATAAAACTAATTATGAAATGTTTGAGTGAGTCGCGATTTAGTGTTATTAACATTTGGGTGTATGTTTAGAAAGGGTGGAAATGGATTGTAAGAGTGACGATTTAGTAATAGCTGACCCTCCTGGTATTTTTGGTCCGCTCAATCAAGAGGGTGCAAACCCGAGCTTTACTTGGAAGGGTGTTTAAATAATATTATTTTTATTTCTCTTTAACGGTTATTTTTAATTTTTGTATATAAATTAAGAAAATAATTAATATATTTTAATATTATAAAAAATATTATTAATTGATTAAAATATTAAGATAAAGATAAAATAAAAATTATGTAGGGTAAGGGAGAGGTAACAAGGTATTACCTTTTCTTTTTTCTTTTACCTTCCTAAATTATTAAACGGAGGTTACACAATACTGAAGTTACCCTAGTTTACCCTCGTACTATGCTCTTCTACTCCATCTATTCCACCAAGTATCGCCGGAAGTTTTTGAACCGACACTTTAAGTCTCCATTGGCCAAAATTTGGCCTCTTCCGCGCCCGGTGCTCAGACGTGGTACGCGGGCGGAGACGCACGTTTAGCTATAAAGCCCCCCGTTTTGCGGCCTCCGGATGCTGGAGTAGTTCATTGGCCCTTTTCTTTCTACTAGGTGAGTTTTCATGGATTGTTCATGAGTCAGAGAAAGAATATTATAGTGTACGCTATTCATCAAGGATGAAAATTGAGGATATTTTTGTTTTAGAATTATTTTGGTGCGTGTTTGAATTTTTATTTGTTAGGGGAAACTATTTTCTTACAAATTGTATATTCTCAAAGCCGATGAATTTTTTTTCCCTATTTTGCGAATTATATTATGCTCGAAAATTATGTTTGGCAGAAATATTATTCTGATGTTTGAATTTAAATTTGTTTTTGAGAAAGAATTATTTTGGGCATAAAGTTGTTGATTTGAGAATTGGTGCAATCTAGACTTTTTTTTTTTACCTTTATTTGAAGTGGATGAATGTCGGTTTTCTTGTTCTAGCTCGTCTTGAAATTCATTTATATACACACGTCTGCATACATATATAGACATTAGACATATGTGTGTGTGTGTATTAACTATGCACACACATATACAATTAACAAATGTTGCTCTGCACATTTACAAGTGCTAGTTTGCTTCAAGATTTGTCTAATAGTCTTTGTTCAGGTTTTAATTCGGAGAACAATTGATTTGGGTTTGCTGTACCTTTCTCTGCTCGGAAGTTATTAGAGAGTGGGAGAATGCCAGTTTGGTTATTCTTACTTGAACAATTTCCTGCTAGTGATGCCTTGTTAAATATCTTTGTTTGGGTTGCTTCCACTTCTGACTTCTGCAACTTTCACTTTTTCAGACAGAGTCTAAAATGAAAATAAATAAAGGCAAAGCATGGTTGAAGCGAAAAAGAGATGGCTGCATACCTCCATCGGAGCATTATCAAAAGTTAAAGAAAGTAGGTAAGAAAGATGATGGCATTAGGGATAATGGTAAGGAGACTAGAAGAGAAACCAATGCACCATCTAATGCAACTCCTTTGAACATCTCCCAAGCACAGAAAGTGCACTCTCATGCCATTTTTATTCTTGAAAATGCATCATTGAAAAAGGGTTTTGTTCGAAAGAAGCCAAAGATTTTGAATTCTGAGGAAGATGCTGATTTTCTGCTGAGACAAGGGAAGAAAATTAATGATTACCGTCCGGACATTGTCTATGAGGCTCTCAAAGGAATTTTAGATAGCCCCTTGAATAAACTCGGTAGGGTAGGCGCTGTCTATGTCAAGTCTGATTCAGGGATTATATTTGAAGTCAAACCACATGTTCGAATCCCAAGAACTTGCAAGCGTTTCTGTGGTATCATCTGTAAGGATCATGTATCCCACTTTGTGACTCTTTTTATAGTGAATAGCTTTCAATCATTGGTTTGCTAGTCCAATGGTTGTTTTTTTCTTAATATTTTTTATCCTAAAAACTTTATTGTCTAATCATTTGGCTTTCACTATTTGTCAAAGTGGAACTCCTGGAGAAATCTTGTATTCGTGCCAAAGACACGGGGGAAATTCTTATCCGTGCCCTCGAAGGACCTGTGTCTCGTCATTTACCTGAAAATGCTCGTGTAATTGGTGAGCTCCCTGTTTGATTTTAAAAAGTGAATTTAATGAATCCACGGTACTGAATGTTGGTGTTCTTGTCAATACAGGCTTATCATACAATTCGGACAAGTTAGTTGATTTAGACAATTATGTCTCTGCTGTTGCTGATGATGTTACCTTTGCTTTTGTGGTATATTTACCTTTCACTAATGAACCTGTTTTAAATTTACAGTATGAGTCCATTTCTATGGGGATTGCATTTTTCCAAATTCTTTGTATTCAAAACTTTCTGCTTTTGCTTGTCTTCAGGTGGGTACAATGGTTGACGGGCAAGTTGAGAAGGACTACACTGAAGATTATATTTCAGGTAACTTACACCTTAATTTTACAGTTGCATTAACATACTATTGTAGTTTTCTAGTTGTTAGTGACAAAAGACATCCAAGAATCCCATAACATGCATACAATTTTATGGTATTCAATATATAGACCAAACTGTTGTGGTATTAAGTTCCTGGGAGATGTTGACATCACCAAATTGTTGTGGATGTCTTCTTGAATTGGAATATTTCAGATTAGTTAATTTTTCCTTTCTATTGATGAAATGTCTTAGAGTGTGAAGCCAAAGTCATGTCTTTATGTTGTATTCGTGATTTAGTCCATCTATTGTATCCTAGAAGGCGTCGGTACCCATCTCTGAAAATTATAGTGCATAAAATTTTTTGACACGCTGGTTGCCCCCATGAAACAAGAAATGACTTTCATCAAGTTATGTAATTTTGGGTTCCTATGTGATAAATTTTTAGAAAATTAATGTCTAAACTATAATGCCAATCAGATACTAGGAGTCTAGCCTTTTTTTATGGTTTACATTCAAATTAGAGAAATAAGGATCAATTATTGCAGACATCTTGATACATATTTTACAAAAATTCAGGAGTAATTCTTTCAGGCGTGTAGATACATGTTCCTTTCTGATTTACATATCCCATGGTAATGTCTTCATTTAGGCATCAAGAGTTCATATCCTTTGGCATTTTCTTTCTGTGCATCATCAATCAATATTGTTGAAAACACTTGTTGGCTTTTCTTCTTTACCTTTATTTAATTCAGAGCCAGAGAACTACATACAACTACTTTTATTTTTAATTGCTTGGGAGGCAATATATCTTCTTTCACACAATTTAAATTTGGTGGTAATATGTTTACTCAAGATTTTCCCTGAAAGGGTGCCAATTGATGCCTGTGTCTGTTAATATATTGATGTTGTTGTCATTAAAATCTTTATAGGACTATGATTTTGCAGTAGTCACCCTTAGCCATTTAATTTACTCCTAATATAAAATAAGTAAACATGCCGCACTCTTAGGTTCAGTAGATTAAGTTGTCTTCACAATGTTCAATATTGTTAATTAGCATACCTCTGTTGATAAGTATTCTTGCTAGATTTCGATACTATAGACTATAACCAGGTGCTAGGACACTAGCCAACTAATATTTGCAAGAAGATGAATTTGGAATACCTTACGTTCATGATTTTCTGTTATAGTTAAAATTTTTATATATCCGCTTAGTTATTTTCCCTTAACCTGTATTATCAAATTTTTCCTGACATTTTTTGATATTTTAGTCGATGGAAGTTGAGACCATGCAGCAAGTTAGAAATTCACTCTAACAATTGCTTTATTTATGAACATTGAGATCGCCTGTATGATAGTTCTCATTCTCCATACCGAGGAGTCAAACGTTATATGTAAGTGCTTATTTTCACCTTGTTTGCTTATTCAGTTTCAAACTATCCGCTGAGTGCCAAATGCTGCATAGGCTCAATATGTGAGACACTGGAACAGAAATGGAAGCTTTTTTAGATGCATGTAATTTCCTTCTTTGGAGGATGAATTAAGTGAAGATTTCAGAAGGTAGTTGAGTTGATGAGAGCCAAAAGATGTTTATTCAACGTCTCTGCAATTAGAGAGAGGAAAAAATTCATTGTTAAATTCTTGTAAATTACTCTAGTTTGAATTTTTTTATTCTTTTGTTTGTTTTCATTCTTGACATGAAACTTTTATGAGATGTACATTTAGCATTTTTCTATAATATGCATACCTTGTGAAAATCCAGTTTTTAACTCCCAACCATATTTTATTCAGCTGCATATTATATTTGTATTTTTCTGGTCAATCAAATATAATTTTTGAATTAGAATTTCATTGTACATTTTTTTGTTCTTTTTCAATGCCTAATTTACAAGAAAATCTTTCATTAAGGAAAATAATATTAACCTGCCTGAGCATTTCAACAAGACAATTGCTAACAAGGCTTAATAGATATTTTTTTTCCACTTAAAATTGGCATAAAATCTTTTTTACACGCTTAAATTTTGCAAGTTGTTCTATTATATATTCAAATTTAATAAAATGCACCTATTTTTTTTCATAATTAATAAAAATTTATTACATATCAATTTTGAAATACACATGCTATTTTTAATCGGCTATTAAATTTATCGTTATTAAAAGAAAGAAAAAAATAAAAAATGAAAAAGACGTAATTTTGAAATACACATTCTTCTACTAAGTTATTAAAAGAAAATGAAAATGAAAAAAAAAAGTAATTGGTAAAGCCTAGAAAATTTTTATCTGAATAAGAGAAAGCGAGCCGATCGGATGAGAAAATCCTGCAGTAAGAGGTGCCCGGTCGGACCAGGCGTAAGCACTCCCAAACTTAAGTTAGTAGCTTAGAGAGAGAAAGTGCTTTTAGAGATAGAATGTTGGAGATTCAATACCTGGTGCCATCGTTGGCTGGGCTATTTATATGAGATGATTGATGGGCACTTGAGTGCTTGGGGAGTGATTACTAGCTGTCAGAGTAAGTATTCGGCGACATGAAAGGGAGCAGGTGGTAGTCATGGGCGCTGCCTTGTGTCAGGCGGCTGATGGGACTAGCGGTCACATCAGCCGATCGGGCATGTGCGCTACCTAGGAGCTCGTGTCTGCTACTCTTGGTTGTTGGGCCTTGGGCCTTGCCAGTTGAGTGGGCCGGCTGGATGGCCCTTAGAGCAAATGATATTTGTTGTGTTATCACTTGCCTTTCAATAGGTCCGATCGGGCATGAACTTGCCTTTTGTTGGGCCGTTCGGATGGAATCAGCTCTGAATTTTCCCAATCCGAAGACGCGCGTTGGCGGGATTTTTGAACTTGGGAGGCGCTTTTTCTGAAGAGACGCGCCTGCTTGGACAGCTGTTTTCATTTAATGTCGCGCGTGCTCCAAGGGTGATGCTTCGTTCTGCGTACAGCCATAATGCTTTTTGACACGTGGCGCTCTTCTAGTGGCGCGACGGTTAGCGTGCTCCGGAAGCTCTGGCTTATAAATAGGGGATTTCAAAAGGATTTTCTCTTTACTTCTGCAATCCCTAGCGAAACTCTGCCAAAATTTCTTCTTAAATCCCAGATTTCTGCAATTATCTCTTGCTTCTTCTTCAAGTTTCTTAAGTCCCTTTTATCAAGTAAGTAATTTTTTCTCTTTGCTTTCTGTTTCATTTCGCCTTTCACTTTCTTTCTGCATCCACTCCATTTAGAAGTTAGATAATTGCACCTTTCCTCCACTCTTTCTTGTTGAAGATGGCTTCCAGCAGTGGTGAGGTGCTAGACAAAAGTTTTTTGGATGGGTATGAGAACAAACCAGCCGTCGAGCTGCACTCTCGATTGACCGCTGTGGAGGTGGCTGAAATCCCCTCAAAATACGGCTTTCCTGATGACGTATCCGTGGCGGCCTGCCCAGAATCGATGGCGGTGACAGATGGACCTTTTGGCAGAAATAACAACGAGTGGTTTATTTGTCACCTCTGGAGCTTAGATGCAGGCCTGAGGTTCCCACTAGGCGCCTTCGAGATGGCGATATTGGAGGGATATGGGGTCGCCTCTAATCAGTTGCATCCTAACGGGTGGAGGTCGGTGGCGTGCTTTAAAATCCTCTATAAAATAGAGGGGGGTGGCGCCAACTCTAGAACTTTTCACCCACTTCTTCTACATATCGGGTCGGAGCGATGGACGGAATACTTCTTCACCAGTCGCCCAAAGAGGAAGCTGATGTTCATCCCCACCTCGATGAAGGGATACAACAAGAGATACTTTCTGGTGGGGATGAAGGGCGGATTTGGGGTGCGCCTCACCCGATCGGCTAGAGCCGAAATCTTGAAAGACTTTGTAGCCGGTCAGCTCCTGTATGAGGGCGATATTAAGAAGCTGATGGATGCCGTGAGCAGGCATGGAGAGCCCTATCAGTCCAGCTTTCTCCTGACCACGCTGTTTGGCTCTTCCAGCTCCGAAGACGCTGAGCATGCAGAACGTGAGCATTAGGATCGGGGAGAAAACACTGTTATCATGCATCAGTCATGCATTGCATTTGATTTTTTTTTTTGGGTTTGAGAAACTTATCTTGTTCATTATCTGTTTGCAGCTGAAATGGCTGGTGGAAATGACCTGTCCCAGCGCATCCTTGGCCGGGTTGTTGCTAAAAGGGAGGCCAAGCAGAAAGCCAAGGAGGAGAGGAAAAGGCGAAAGCTCTTGCCTGCCTCTGAAGTGCAGAAGCTACGGCAGAGCGTTGCTTCCGGTGTCTCGCTCGTCGCCGTCCCAATCTCTGTCGCTCCTCCCTCAACAGCCACCGCGACCTCAAACCGTCAACCTCCGGCCAGTACAGCTCCTTCGGTTGTGGGTCCTAAAGTGGTAGATCAGCCCACCCCCCCCCCCCCGACGGAGAGTTATTCTCGGGAACGAGCCGGAGGAGGAGGAGGAGGGGTCTGGGGACGTCTCTCTTCCTGACCTGCAAGTTTTGAGGGAGACGGCCCAAAAGGGGGTAACCCGATCGTCTGAGGCCGAGAGGAGGCAGGCCGAGGAGGCCTCCAGGAGATAAGCTGCTGCGGCCCTCAAAGGCAAAGCTGTCGTGTCAAGCAATCCACCTCGACGAACGGAGAGGCGACCATTGCCACTGCAGGACTTCTTGAAGGAGAGCTTTGGCAGTGATTGGTCAACGAGCAACAAAACGGTTGCCAGTTATCTATGCCGGGGTATTCTCCAAGAGGACGACTACAAAGCCATGGGAGACCCTGGTTCGCTCACTCGGGAGTGGAGCATGTTTAATCAGCAAGCTTTAGAGGTAAGGTTCGGCCAGCCTGATTGTTGTTGCCTCTTATGGCAAATTCTTCTCTTGTTTGAGGCTGTTCTTTCTCTTTTACAGCTAATTAGAAGGGGCCAGCGCGTACATGGCATCTGTGGCCTTGCTGAGGCCAGGGCGAGGGAGGCTGGGAAGGCAAGAGGAGAAGCTACTGCTCAACGGGACTCCGCCCATCAAGAGAACTCCACACTTCGCCTGGAGGTGGCTGGTCTTCAAAAGGAGGTCTTCGGCCTTCGAGAGGAGGTGGTGGTCGCTAGGAGAGAGGCCAGTCGCCATGCCGAGGAGCTGAATTCGAGGCTCACTGAGTCCGATCCTCTGAAGGGTGAAGTGGCATGCCTGACAGCCGATAGTGCTCAGTGCCAAAAATTTGAGGCAGAGGCGACCAGGCTGGGCAGCGAGTGCAAAACTTTAAGCGCTGAAAAGGCTAAGGCTCTGGAGGAGAGAGACCAAGCTTTGACGGAGTGCGATCGTCTTCGCGCCACTCTGGCAAACAAGGAGGCCACCTGGGGGAGGAAGTTTGAAGAGGGACTCGCCTCTCGAGAGGAGCAGCTGCTTGATCAAATGGGAGAGGCTCAGGCGAAGTTGCTGTCGCAGCTGATCCATGACACTGGGAGACGCTTCCCTGATACCGATCTCAACTGGATGGAGGACCCTACAGCCTTGCCCGATCGACCTTCCAGTGATGATGAAGGAGATGCTCCTAGGGAGGGAGCTTCCGAGCAGGTCTCTTTGCCCCAGGCTCAGAGAGACGCGCCATCCGAGGCCGAAGTCAACGTGCCTCCGCCTACCGAAGTTGTCTCCGAAGGGGTGGCTGAGCCTTCTCAGTCTGCTGCCGAGCATTCCCAAGCCTTACCCGCTCAAATTGTAGAGACGCCTTCCGAGCCTCCTGACTCAATAGAGATTGTAGATATAGAAACTTAGAATAGAAGTTGTATACGTGTATAAGTTGTATAATGTTTTTGTTATCCTTTTTCAATGAATAATAATATTCTTCGCCTTTTAACTTTGTTTTGCGTAAGTTGCGATTTTGACCATGCATTCGTAAATTTCTAAAACAATTGCATGAAAATTTGCAAAGTTCACTAAAGTGCATATAACTTGCTATTGTGAAATAATTCAATAAAGTTGTGTACTTCCTGAATTGGAGTAATCTTTAAATCCAGTGGCCGCTTGGCTCGATCTGGATCGGGAGTATCGTCGATCCTATCGGATCAGGATGGTCCGCGCAATTTCGGATTGGGGTATCCGACTTAGCGGATGAGCCACCCGACCTTTGCGTTTTTGGTTCGGAGCGGATGTCGAACCTGGTGCATGAGCCCTTCAGGTTGCATAAAAATTGCATAATCGGGCTGAGCGATACTCGTAGAGTTGCATGAAAATTGCATGATCGAGTTTAGAGAATACTCGTAAAGTTGCATAAAGGTTGCATAATCGAGCTAGGTGATGCTCGTAAAACGGCATAAAAATTGCATAATCGAGCTAGGGAGGTAAGATCCTCTATAAAGCAAACACTCGGGGAGGTAAGATCCTCCATCATGACATATTTAGGGAGGTGAGATCCTCCATAACGCAAACACTTTGGCTTTTTCAGTTTGGGAAGGACGTCAAGCCTAGCGTATAAGTTGTATATCATGCATAATTTGAACAATGGTGAAAGAAAGAACCTCTTTATTAATCAGGCAATTGCCAAGTTCTAATACATTATTAGAGATGGTATTTTTTGAGTACTTCCACATTCCAGCTTCTGGGGATATCTTGGCCTTCTACAGTTCGGAGCCTATAAGTGCTCGGACTTAAGACTTTGGAGATCTCATAGGGTCCCTCCCAGTTTGGCATCAGCTTGCCCACCCCAGCATTTCCTAAGCCTAGGTCTGCCTTTCTGAGCACCAGATCACCGAAGTTGAAAGTTTTTTACCTTACTTTAGCATTGTAGTATCTAGCAACTCTATGCTTCTAGGCAACGATCTTGGTGTAGGCGTCCTCCCTCTTTCCTTCTATCAGATCTAAGTCTTGGCGTCTTTCTTCAGCATTTTTCTGTTCGGAGTAGAGCGCCGATCGGTAAGAGGGAAGGCCGACCTCTACATGTATCATTGTTTCAGAGCCGTAGATGAGGGAGAATGGCGTTTGATGAGTGCCTGTCCTGGAAGAAGTTCTATACGTCCACAGGACACTCTGCAGTTCTTCAGTCCAGTTGCCTTTTGCTTCACCCAGTCACTTTTTTAACCCTTCCAGGATGGTTCGATTGGAGACTTCAGTCATTCCATTGCTTTGGGGATGAACGACTGACGTGAACTTTAATTTGATGTTTAGGCCCTAGCAAAAGTTTCTGAAAATGGAGCTGTCGAACTGCTTGCCCTTATCTACAATAAAGACATTGGGTAAGCCATACCTGCAGATGATATTTTTCCAAGTGAAGCTCTTGACCCTCTCGGCTGTGATAGTGGCTACAGGTTCAGCCTCAATCCATTTGGAGAAGTGGTCTACGGCTACTATGAGGAACTTCATCTGCTTTTTGCCTTGGGGAAAAGGTCCTAAGATGTCGAGCCCCCATTGATCGAACAGCCAAGCAATCCCGATCGGTTGCTGGTCTGCCCCGCGTTGCCTTATGATCCTCCCATGCACCTGGCATTGCGGGCACCTTCTCACTTTTTCTTGGGCATCTTTGAGCATGCTAGGCCAGTAGTACCCCGTCTGGAGGGCTTTTCTTGCCATAGCTCTGCTTGCCTCGTGTGCTCCGCATATGCCTTCGTGGAGTTCTCTGAGGATGTAATCTCCCTCTTCCTCCGTCACACATTTGAGCCAAGGGTGGCTAAAAACTTTCTTGTACAAGTCACCGTTAATGATGGAGTAATTAAGGGATTTTCGTGATACCTTTCGAGCTTCATCTCTGTCCTCGGGCAGCCGACCTGTTTGGAGGTACTGCTTGATTGGGCTCATCCAGGTTTCATCCTCTTGGTCGATCTCCATCATCTCCGGCTCGTCTAGGTAAGAGAAATTCTGGTCAACAACGGCAATGTTTTCCTCAATGACATTAAGTTCAGAGACAGACATCTTTGCTAGCCGATCGACTTCTGATGTTTGGTCCCTCGGTACTTTTTGGAGCGCCCATTGTGACCCAGTTTCCTCGAGCTTTGCAAAGGCAGCTTTGACTTTGGCGAGGTACTGGATCATGGTGGGTTCTCTAGCTTCGAAGTCCCCAGAACCTGACTGGTTACCAGCTGGGAGTCGCTCCTGATGGCTACTGACTCCGGTCGGATTGCGTGGAGCAGTCTCAGCCCTTAAAGGAGCGCCTCGTACTCTGCTACATTATTAGAAGCTTTAAAATTAAGCTTTATTGCGTACCTTATTGTGATGCCCAGGGGGCCTTTTATTACTATGCCGACACCTCCTCGAGTGTCATTTGCTACGCCGTCCACCGTCATTTCCCAATTTTGTGGCCTGGGCTGACTCCGTGGTTCCTCACCCGCAAATTCAGCGACGAAATCTGCCAAAACCTGGGCCTTTATTGCCTTTCTGGGCTCATATCTCACATCTCAGGACTGTAGCTTAATTGTCCATTCCACCATTTTGCCTTCCAGATCGGGGGTCTGGAGAATCCTTCTAAGCGGATGACCCGATCGGACGACTATTGTGTGCGCCTCAAAGCACGGTCTCAGCTTTCTTGCACACATCATGAGGGCGATAATGAGCTGCTCAACCGATCCCTTACTTAAATCCGCACCTCTAAGTACTTCACTAACGTAGTACACAGGCAGTTATTGAGTTTCTTCCTCTCGGACCAAGGCACCTGCAATAGCTTCCTTAGAGGTGGCTAAATAAAGGTATAGATTTTCACCTGGTATTGGCCGGCTAAGCAACGGTGGATTGGTGAGGAACGCCTTCAGCTCTTTGAAGGCTTGTTGGCAGTCTTCCCCCCCAGACGAAGGTTTCACTCTTCCTCAGCTTCTTAAAGAAGGGAGTGCAGCGCTTGGCCGAGGAGGAGATGAATCGTCCCAAAGCTGTTATTCTTCCGTTCAGCTTCTGGACGTCTTTTATGTTTCTGGAGGGTTGCATCTCGAGGATAGCCCTAATTTTTTCCGAATTAGCCTCAATCCCTCTCTGGGAGACCAGGAATCCTAAAAATCTTCCTAACGGTACCCCAAAGATGCACTTCTCGGGATTGAGTTTCATCTGGAATTTGTTCAAAGTGTCAAAAACTTTTGCCAGATCGGCGGGGTGTTGCTCGGGGCTTCGGCTTTTGACGATCATGTCATCTACGTAGACCTCGACATTCTGCCCGATCTGGTCTTTGAAGATCTTGTTCATAAGGCGCTGATACGTGGCCCCAGCGTTCTTCAATCCGAACGGCATTACCTTGTAGCAAAAGGTCCCATCATCTGTAATGAAGTTGGTTTTCTCCTGATCCAGGAGCCACATTAGGATTTGGTGGTAGCCGGCGTATGCGTCGAGAAGAGAGTAGATGGCATGGCCTGTGGTGGCGTCCACCAACTGGTCTATGCTGGGCAGGGGATAGCTGTCCTTGGGACATGCCTTATTGAGGTCAGTAAAATCTACGCACATCCGCAGCTTGCCTGACTTTTTCTTAACCAGAACCACATTAGCCAGCCACTCGGGGTAGTCTACCTCTCGGATTGTTCCGGTCTTAAGTAGCCTATCCACCTCTTCAAAAATGAACTTCCTCCGGTCGGGTGCATGCCTCCTTAGCTTTTGTCGGACCGGAGGATAATTTAGGTCCACATTCAACTTGTGGGTGATCACCTTGGGGTCTATACCAGGGATGTCTTCTGGCTTCCAGGCGAAGGTCGCTTGATTTATCGTCAAGACCTACATGATGGTTTCTTCCGTCTCTTTATCCATGCTGGTCCCGACTTGAACATTTTTCCCTTTATTTAGCGCCCTCATTTTTGTCTCCTCGACAGGGTCCATCCTGGGCCTTTCCGCCTGCTCTGGCTGCTCGAGGCCGGGCTCTACGACCATTGCTTCCCGCTGTTGTTTTATCATGGTTATATAAGTCTCTCGGGATGCCTTCTGGTCGCCTCTCAAGATGGCGACGCCTCCTGTGGTTGGGATTTTCATCACCATGTAGCGGATGGAGGTAACGGCTCCGGTTTGGAAGAGCAAAGGCCTGCCAAATATTGCATTATAGGCAAATGTCATATCGATAACCATAAAAGTTACTTTACATGCGTGAGCAATTGCCTCTTGGCCTAGCTCGACAAAGAGCTCTACCGATCCCGCTACTGGGATAGTGGCGTTGCCCAGCCCAATCAGTAGCGTGACATTCGGCTTCAGCTCCCCGATCAGGAGTCCCATCGCTCGGTAAGCCTGGAGAGTTAGGACATTAACAGTGCTGCCATTGTCCACCAGAATTCTTTTGACGTTGAAGTTATTAATCCGAGCTCTTACAACGAGAGCATCCTCATGGGGAAACATGACGTCTCGTGCGTCTTCGCTTGATATGGTGATTGAGGCAGGCTGCTCGGCATGGTGGGAGAGGTAGACACCTTTCCCCTTCCTTTTTCTGGAGAGATCCTCTCCGTAAGATGACCCTCATGTGATCACATTTATCACCCCGGCGTATGGCCTGCTCGGGTCGGCGTTTCTTGGGTTCTTGCGCTCATCGTCGTCTAAATCAGGATCGTCCCTGCGAGGCTTCGGCTGTCTACAGGGCTCATCCCCTCTGACCGAGCCTATGAACTTCTTGAGGGCTCCGCGGCGTATTAGCCTTTCAATCTCCTTTTTGAGCGAAGTGCACTCGTCAGTTAAATGACCGACGTCTCTGTGGAATTCGCAGTACTTATTTTGATCCCTCGCAGCCCTGCTTCTTTCGGACAGGTCCCTGGACCAGTTGACTTGGCGGTGCTTCTCCTTTATCCACATGAGCACCGCGGTTGGGGTAGCATTGAGGGTGGTATATGTTATTTCGGGCCGATCGTCTGAGCGCGTAGTCCGGTCTCGTCCCGACCCTTTCATCTGGCCGAAATTTCTGAAACTGGCAGCTCCGTCTTGGCTTTTAGCTGTCCGATCGGGGGCGAAAGCTCTGTGAGAAGAGCGACCGTCCGGGTATTGCAGCCGGTCCAATATGCTGGTCCTTCTTCCCCTGTTGGATCGGAGGGCGTCATCCAATTAGATGTGCTGCCTAGCCCTCTCCATGAGTTCGGCGAAGCTGGATAGGGGTTTTGTCGTAAGTGATTCGAACAGCGGTCGGTCAATGATGCCCCCTGTTAAGGCATTAGTTGTCATCTCCACACTGACGTTTCTTACCTCGGACATGGTAGCCTGAAACCTGTCGATGTAGTCTCGCAGACTTTCATCGGTTCTTTGGTAAAGGTTACACAAGTCGTTCATCGTCTTAGGTGCGCGTGTTTGCACGATGAACCTCGTGGTGAACAGCTCCTTTAGCTGTCTGAACGACGTAATGGATCCTAGAGGCAGCTCGTGGAACCATGTCAACGCATCTCCTCCCAAGGTGGTGGGGAAAACCCTACAGGCTATCCTTTCATCGTAGGTGTAGACCTGGACCTTGGTCAAATACTCAGTCAAGTGGGTGGTAGGATCGGTCTTACCCGTGTACCTTTCTATGACCACATCTCTCCACCTGGGAAGGAGCTCAGCGTCAGTAATTTCTCTGTAGAATGGGGAGGCAGTATTCCCGCAAGTGTTCCCTTCGAATGCACCTTTCTTAGACGCGAGAACGCCAAGCTGTTTGAGTTTCTGCTTGAGCCATTGATCCTATTTACTCAGGGTCGTGGCGGTGGACTCGTCTTTGTGCTTTTTCATGTGGCTGCGGCTTGGAGTGCACATGTAGGACAAGTCGTCCCTTATGGAAGGAGTGGCAGACCTGCTAGTGTAAGGGGAGCCCCTGTTTGTGGACATCATCTGCTTCCCCTTGTTATACCTCCCCGGGGTTCTGACCGCGCTCCTTCGAGCTCGCTGAGCTCGAGGCTCATTAATGATGATCCCCTTGTTTCTATTCCTTCTGAAGTCTTCGCCCGCGAAGTATTCCTCCTGGGCTCTTTCAGAAGTATCTGGCATCTTACCTTTCTTGAGCGTTTGGACGATGCTCTTCGTGAAATCGCTAACGATAGCGCGCATGTCTCTCACGGTGACAGGGGTATCCTCAGGTTGCCTCATGGTGGCATCATTGAATTCGGTAAGGAGGTTGGTCCTCGTAGAGGACCTGGTGGGCCCTTCCCTCCTTCTCGAGGTGCCTGATCTGGCACGAACATTATCGTCATGATCAAGGTCCATGGGGGTCGTGTTCTCGTTGGATCGTGAGTTCGCCATTCTCTCAACGAAAGCACCAAATGATAAAGCCTAGAAAATCTTTATCTGAAGAAGAGAAGGTGAGCCGATTGGATGAGAAAATCCTGCAGTAAGAGGTGCCCGGTCGGACCAGGCGCAAGGACTCCGAATCTTAAGTTAGTAGCTTAGAGAGAGAAATTGCTTTTAGAGATAGAATGTTGGAGATTCAATACCTGGTGTCATCGTTGGCTGGGCTATTTATATGAGATGATTGAGGGGCACTTGAGTGCCTGGGGAGTGATTACTGGCTGTCAGAGTAGGTATTCGACGACATGAAAGGGAGCAGGTGGTAGGCATGGGCGCTGCCTTGTGTCAGGCGGCTGATGGGACTGGCGGTCACATCAGCCGATCGGGCGTGTGCGCTGCCTAGGAGCTCGTGTCTGCTACTCTTGGTTGTTGGGCCTTGAGCCTTGCTAGTTGAGTGGGCCAACTGGATGGATTTTAGAGCAAATGATATTTGCTGTATTATCAGTAATGTTAATGAAAGAAAATCTAAAAGGAGAAGAAACAAATAGAAAAACTAATATTTGGTATCTTATTTTAGTCACACACACACAATATATATATATATATATATATATATATATATATATATATATATATATATATATATATATATAATTTGTCCCTTGCAAAGATATTGAATGCATTTTTAATAAGTTTATGTATGCAATAGAGCGTTTGCAAAAAGAAGATATTGAGTGCAGTTTTATAAAGTTTATATGTAACAGAACACTTGCAAAATTTAAATGTATAAAAAAATCCTTCTACATTTATGGAAAAAAAATATGTATTAAGCCATGCCGATAATCACGTAACCTATATTATGATGCACATTACCTATCCCTAATAATATTATAACTAGTTATTAAATCTAAAGTAAGAATTTTTTTTTAATAATATGAATACAAGATTTACTGTACCAGTAAAATTTTACAGGCAATTGTTGAAAACAAAGCCCACTCCCACATGCTTATTAATCTAAAGTAAGATTTGATACATGTGAATGACCCAAATCAAGAATTCATTTCCATTACTTGGACCTGTAATTGTCACCATGTCTTGACATGCAAGGATCTAAACGTTGGGTAATTAAATTTACCTCCGTTGAATCACTGCAACTCCATTGCCTTGCAAAATCATTCCACTCATTTCATGTCTGGTGCTAGCACACTCATTTTTTTTTTACCTTGTGTGCAACAAGATGCAAAAACGAGTTTCTTACCGTAATTAACAAGTTCCATTCAAACTGTTAAAACATGTGGATGGAACAGAGTGAGCAGCAATGGCATTCAAAAAAAGCCAAATTTCGCTATAGAGGAGGCCCTTTTTCATGAATTATAACGTTATTTGATTAAATCTGTGTTTTGATAAAAGAAGCAAGCTCAAAAATATTTCACAATCGCATAACATAATTATTAATTCAATTGCATAACATGGCTAGCAATAGCATCTGGGCAAGATTGGGCTTGTAGAAGCTCTAAACGTGTGAAAGGCGGTGCAAACTGCAAAATGTAGTCTTCATCTGAAGCATATAATATAGTAATACGCGCATTAGTGGTTGGTAAAATCAGGCTAAGAATAAATCTAATCATTCATATACGAGATCGTACAGATTATTTTTTCTAATTCAAGGTTGTTCAAGAATTGAAATGAAACAGAAGATCAAAAAAGAAGGCAATAACAAGGATGGCAAACTCACTTTCTTTAACTGTTCCATAGAGCCAACATAGTACCTCATCAGCAAAAGCAAGGCAGACACCACCCTACAAATTTTTCAATATATTCAGGGCATATGGAGAAACACCAAAAATTTATGAAACCTACGGTTGTGAAGATTTCTTCACCCTGATGGCATCTATACACTTGTGCAAAATTTTGAGATAACTTGGTTCAGGCTAACATATGTTCGAATCTCATCAATGTAACTTAGTGCAAAAATATGTAACCTGCCAATAGTTCTTTGCTTTTACTCTGTTTGTTATGTCCTTAGTTGTAAGTCTCTCTGTCCGGACAAGTCGGCCTGCATCATCCCTGATAAAAGACAAATTTTATAGAAGAATTCATTAACTAGCAATAAAATGCACATAACACTTGTATATGTTTCAGGGCTTTAGAGATTGTTTGGATGAAATTGGTCACTGTATGGCATGGTGTGATACAGTATGATATGGTATTGTATATAGTATGGTATAATTTAATAGATTTTTGATACGAGAAAAAAAATAAAAATAATTTTAATAAAAGAGATAAAAAAAATTAGAGTTATATTAGAATATCAAAAGAGTTATTAAAACTAAACAAAGGTGGTAAGAGAAAGAAAATATAGAAAATCATGCAAAAACACTAATTTGGTGGTTCAAAAATTTAGACAAAATAAAACCATGGAAAACCATAACCATAGAGAGCCCATCTTCCCAAACAACACATTACACCACACCATCCCACATCACCCCACTGCAAACCATGATCCAAACAAAGCCTTAGAGAAAGACTGATATTTCACATCATCCCCTATCCCTAAAAACACAACCCGCTCATGTCAATTGAGTTCTCACATTGTAAATACAAACTGTTTCCAAGTGACAATAGAGAGAAAATTAGATTCATCACATTCAAAATGCAACTCAAGTACCATTGCCTGTAAGAAATCTGAAGATTACATGTTAATATAAACAAAATTACCTAAATCCAATAACAATGTATGGAACCCCAGCCAAGAAAGATTGAATCTGCAACAGACAAAACATCCAAGTTAGTCATCTAAGATAATTCGACTCTTGCACCAAAAGAAAAAAGTACAATCCATATTGAAAATGGCATGAGCAACTAATCAACAATTAATAGACATTCGGTTCAGTAATACCATAAAAAGTTTGCAAGGCACATCGCATATTTACATGCCACTAAGAATACTGAGATCCACAAGTTACATATTTCCACCAGGATGTGATGTATAGCTAAATTGAAAAATAAATCACCCAAATCATATTTATGTGCAACCAACCACAACCAGTATCAGCCAGCAGGAGTAAGAAATGGTTGCATCTAGTGCAAGTTCATTTTGCATCTGCAAATTTGTCAAGGTCCATAATTAACTTCCAGTTTAATGACTATATATGTAGTGAAAAAAATCTTCCTTTAACAAGGAAAATGACCCCTGTATGTTCCTATGCACTCACACATAAAAAAAAGTATAAGAATTCTATTGATGAAACATACATTCCGCAGCAGGAAGAGTGCCTTCATTTCAACAAAAACTCTATCTCAAAGTCAAAGTAAAAAAGAAAAGTAGTGACCACTTCAAACAAAAACAGGACATGCAAATAGTTGTGTGGAGTCACTTTTCAAGTCAACATTACATCTGATATAAAGGGAAGACACTGTTTTGATGATGAAGATTGTTACAAGACAATCTAGGAACATATGATGCACACAATTAAGTATGCAAGTCTCTCCAGAACAGCTCAAGAGCTTGGGTATTTTTAAAAGCAGCACAATGACTTTGATTATTGGGAAAAAGGAGAAACATCATTACAAAGCTAATTTACCCAGAATTTGAGCAGTTTCTCTCTCTCAAATCTTTCCTCGGTATGATAATCCAGCTGCGCCATAGAAAAAGAAAACTTTGAAGTTATCCATACAAAGCTTAGATTTACCAAAAATGAAAAGGATAAAGAAAATATGAAACATGCACAAACCTCACGACTCGTCTTTAACTCCACATAAAACCTCTTCCCATCATCAGTTGAATCACAGCAATCCATTTCAGCTCCCATGAGAATACGATGAGCCCCAAGTTTCGTTTTAAGCACAGAACAGTACTCAATATTGGCATCGATATGATGTATCCCTTCCCCATCAGCTCTTCTTGGATCTTCTGTGGCTAGACTCTCAAAACAATATCCCCAGTAACATCTGAATTAAGAAAATCAGATCCCCTGGATTTATTACAATCCAATAATCATGAACAGATCTCTAATTAACAAGAAGTATTAATTACTAAACATCCAAACAAGAGTAAAAGGAGAGTTGAATTCCCCAAGTATAACATTAACACTTCATGCATTTCATCAAGTTTGCAATTAAAACATGATTGCATGACCTTTCATTGTTCATCTACAACTAGAGCAAAAATCCATGGTATTAGCAGAAATAATTTATTATAAAATCAAAGCTCAGCATGCAATTATCATGCACGAGACAGTTGTAACACAGCCATTACTATTGCATGCCTTTCTAACCTTCTATTCACATACAAGTATTTGCTGTATAGATAAACAAAAGCGTTTAATACCTTCGACGTTCCAACTCACTCTGTGGCCTTTCTGGTAATTTATGTACATCAAGATAGACAACCCCATTCCTTTTGTGCACACCCATCTCCCAAGGTTCGTGTCGAATATACGCAGTAGCCAGAATCTGGCAGAAAATAAAATTGAAATTGCTACAATACATAAAATTTAAAGAAATTTCCATGCAATTCCCTTAGGTTTAGCAAAGTAGCAATTCAAGACAAACTGTGTTGAAAACTTTATTCCCCCAATTGATATAAAAACAAAAAATAATTCTTAACTTGTTTATGGTTTGACAGGTCAATTTTCAAACATTCCTAAAGTCAGTTGACCTTTGTGTCAATATCTATTGTAAAGCTAGCTTAAGATATTTCAGGGGGAATCAACAAACAAAAATACAATTTTTTTTAAGTAGTGCATCTATTTTCATAATATTTTTTGACCTCAATTTTCTCACCCATTTTTTTCATTCTCATAAAATTCATAATTTAAAGGCTTTAATAATGATAATAATCCATTCTGAACTTTATGCACATTTCAAATCTTAACAGTTCAATAATTTTTTTTTCTCAGTTATGGCCCTCAACAACTAAAATACTTAAAGTAGGAAATGCAGTCTGTATATATATATGTGTGTGTGTATATATATATATATATATATATTGAAAAAAAAAACTGATTTGGCTCCAGATTATAATAATATAAATTAAAAAAATAAAAAATGCTACTCAACCAAATGAGTAGAACTCACTATTTTGCTTAATTCGGTTCATCCCTGCATCTCTAATTGTGCTTTTCCTACACACTTTGTCATCCCTTCCTTTTAACTTCTTCCCTCACCTTTACTCTTTGACTCAGGATTAGTGAAATCCTGCCACCATTTGCCTTCTTTTTATAAATATTTTCAAAATCCCACTCAGCCCTACTCTCTCTTTAGAATTTGACAAGCACATAATCACAAGCAACTGCATAGAAGTGTATGTCCCATCAAAAGCCCTAAAATTTTCATTTTAGGAAATTCTTAGTAGTTGTGACAGGACCATAAAATTGTCAAATCTTTTACTCGCAATTTGTCACTATTCCATACCCAATTTGCGACAACCTTTTTTGATTCTATATTTTTTTCTTCTTTAATCTAATGGAGAAGCTCCAAAATATATATACCACCTTCATTATCTAGTGTAGAATGTGAAAATTTTGCATTGACAGAATCCGGAAATTCAAACTTGCTCAAGCAAGTGAATTGTCTGCACAAAGAGGGCCCTCAACAAATGGACAGGGTGGGGTAAGGAGGAATGTAGATGGATATGGTGGCAGTAAAAGGTGGAAGACTTGAGATGGCTATAGATCTACAAGTGGTGGTGGCATTATGTACTTTTCTTATGAAGAGATGTGATATATAGTGGCATTGCCTACAATGTGGAATAAAAGCCAAAAGGCATTTTTTTTTTATTTTCCTTTTTAATAGGTGTGATTTAGCCACTTTAGCTCGTGGAAGGTTTGTTAATAGTAGAGAGAGGTGGAGACCATAAGAGATAATGAGAATGCTTGGGGAAACTAACCACTTCGAGGTAAATAAAGGCAAAGAAAGTTGAAGAAGAATCACAAGTATAGCAAACAAAGAGTTTTGTTATTTCACTACAGTCAACAAGTTCAAAATTGAATTAATAATTATGTGGTATAACTGGTGCCAAGTCAGTTTTGTTGCCTGAGTTCTTAACCTAATGTTGACTTGATTTCCACTACGAAACAGTTATAATAGTTGACAGCCAGAATTGGAAGGAAAAAAAATCTAGAATCAAGATAATACGTTAAGGATTTTTCTTTTATCATTAAACCTAATTAAGTGACTCTTATATTATCTACATTTGTGCAATACAAGAGCTTCAACTATTGATTTAGGATCGATAACTTTTATCATACATGGGTGGTTGTTTTCAACAGTAGATCTCACGGTACTGGTATTATAACTCTTTTCCAGATTCGTTAGTGTCTCGCAACTATTTCATTTCATTTCTTTTTCCAATCATTTTGGTACTAAAAATTGTCAAAATAAAGAACAGCTTCCAAACTATATAAATCTTAAGCTTATTACTGAAAAAAGTTATTTTGGTTATTGAAAGAAAAGCTGTTTAGATGAATGGGAATATGATTTACCAAGTACTGTCCAAATTTATGATTAAACATAATCTCAAGGATTTAAATATGATTTTTTTAATCTCAAAAGCTTACAAGTAGATTAAGCTAAAGTTTTTAAGTCCATGCATTTCTCCCCCAGTTAATAAATTAGATGTTTGGACTGATGAAAAAAAAATTAGCTGATAAAAAATTACAGATATTCCAATGCCATTGGAACATCCTGAAATAAATTCGTAATACCAAATTATGTAAATTTAATAATAATACTAATAATAACTTGATCGTATATTACTTCTCTGAACAAAAACATCAGACATTTGCTTCACAAAATTAAAGTTTTCCCCTAACCCATATGTTGTGAGTGTCTTCCAAATATTCAACTGGGATCAATTTGTGACCAACAATTAATCCATTGAAAAGATTACAAAACTCAATTGCCATTTGAGAGTTCAAAACTCCTTGAAAACTAATCAATGTTTTGTATGTCTCAACCAAACTACTAGCCAGCATAAATTATACAATAAGAATTCAAAAAGAAAGGATAATAAAAATAAAATGATTGACAATAAGAGTTAGAAATTTACCTTATTAAGGTTGTTACGGAAAGTCTAGGAAAAAAATAGTGAAAAAATAGTTTAGTTGATAAACCCAATAAGAAGATTGAACTATACACAAGCAAAACGTAAAAGACTTTCTCACCACAAAATGCATATTTTGAAGTGGAATATTTTTGTCTCTTATGCAACCAAGAAGATCACGAAAACCTTCAGAACCCAAATCTAGTGCAAAGGATTCAATTAAAATGAAAGAAAACAAAAGAGTTAGACCCAAATATCTGCCATATACAAATGCAAAAATCATTGAAAAGAATGTAAAACAAAGAGTTAGACCCAGATATCCGCCATATACAAATGCAAAAATCATTGAAAAGAATGTAATTTCATTAAAAATAATTCTAGTTTTTCATTGAAAAATGCAAATCTCATATCTCAAACTGATTATGGAAACACAGCCACGATTTTCAAATAAAATTGCACCTTTTTTCTCAGTGAAAGTATCAAAGCCTTCATTTAGATCAGCTCCAACATCTTCAGAAATATAACGCTTAAAAAGCCTCTGATAATGTGGAATAGAGTGTATCAAAGAGCTAACCATAAGCAAAACTATCACATGAGAATCAAACCTCATGAATAACGATAAAGCCTATTGAAAAAGTAGGTTCCAGAAATCTTACCAAGTTTCGATCATCAAAGTAGACATCTCCACCTTCCGCACGGCTATAGCAACCAAGTTCACAGGGCTATAGAATGAAATTAATAAATTCAGTATGGAAAATAAATAGTTCATACAAAACTAACAACCATAGTCAACTGAAATGGCTCAACAGTATCAAACCAATAAACACAGTAGAAACATAGTGATCTTACAAGATTACTAAAAGTAACAACAATAAGAACTTCCAGTCCAAACAAAAAATAAATGGCATAGCAATATTATCTGATGATATCGCAGAGAACATAATATTATGGGTTGCTATAAAGTGGAAGCTGGGATAGTGATGGTGGCAATTCACATAAAAAGCAACTCAATATAACAACTTGAGGAAATTCATAGATATAGTATTATTATAAAAATATATTATATCTACCCACCGCCTGAAAAGCAACAATTTTTCTTGATAATGTTTCTTCACTCTTTAAGAACTTCAGTTCAGAAACAAATCGTTCATCACGATGACCATTTGAAAATTTTGGATTGTAGCCGTAGCCCTGTCGTGGAGGGAATCCTGGTCGGGGAAGGAGGCCCGCTCCCCTATCATTTTGCCATCGACCACGTCCAAAGCCCCCTCTGCCACCTTGGTGATTGTTACTTCGTATTACAGGCAACACTGCCAACAGATTTGATAAGGAAAATCAGGAATATTTGGAGAGGGAGAGAGAGAAGTGAAAATGAATAAACTATAACATTAATTATTTAAGAGCAACAGCAATGGCATTTATCACTTAAAGAAACAGTAAGGCGATTTGTAGATTTATTCACTATCTCAAATCAAACTTACAACACTGCAATCAAACATTTATTGGCAAAGTAATCAAAGTCAAACCTCGTTCTTCAGCAAAAAACTGTTCTAGTACAAATCAAAAAGTCCAAAATAACAAAAAGTATCCCATACAGAAAAACAGAACCAAAAACAAACCTAAATTCTACTTGCAAGTACAATTGTTTAATATTCAATCAAATTCAAACAATTAAAACAATAGCTAAGCAAAACCCAAATAAGAAATGAAACCAATTTACAGCTGCTTAATACTAAAAAAAGAAAAAGGAAATTACCAGGAATAGAAAAAGGGCTGGTGGCAGGAGTCTTAACGTAATCTTCATTATCAGAACCAAAAAGGTCTCTATCATCAATTTCATCAAAACCCCTATCATTATAATTATGAAACTTATTATTAGTCTCTACTTCTTCACCATTCTCTTCTTCTTCTTCCCCTCCGCCGCTGCTAGCAGTGCCGCCACTGCCGCCGCTGCTGCTCTCTCCAGCATCGCTACTATTGGATGAAGAAGAAGCCGCAGAAGACGATGAAGAACCAGAGGAAGATGAGGAGGAAGAAGAAGAAGGAGATGATCTATGCGTTCTGTTATTTTCTGTGTCTTCTTGATCCTCTTCGAGTTCGTCATCTCCGAATAAATCAATCTCTTGCTCTGCGAAATCCATTACGTCTTATTGGCTTTGTTGGGTAGTTGCTTTGCTCGCAACTTTGCTTGATCAAACACCAAATTCTGCTGTCGGATATATGAGCTCCACTGCGGGTCGGGCTGGGTTCCCAATTGTACAGGTCAGCGAATAGCTTTGGTCTTCAAATCAAGTATTGCATATGATTTTCAATTAATTTTAGTTTTTGAATTTTTATTTTTGGTGAGAATGTCCTCCAACTGTGCACATATATTTGCACTAATTCATACAGGTGTGTACACAGTTCGGTACAATTCAAATTTTTATAAATTTTTGTATTATATTAAAATTTCGATTGTTATAAATTTCGGTACAGTTTAATTTTTATTAATTTCGGTATAATTTAATACAATTTTTATAATTTTCAGTACAGTTCAGTTCGATTTTTCAATTATTTCGGTACAAAATAAAATAAGATAATACAATACAGTATTTCGAATAATTTAATATTTTTAAAAATTTATAATATAAATATACACAATAACAAATATAAATATAATTAAAATATCTTAACAAGTATATACAATTTTATATTTTATTTTAAGGAAAAATTTCAATTTATCCCTCTTTTACATAAAAAAAAACATATTTTAACAATAGTCACTCTAAATAAAATTTTAAATTCAGAACAAATTGCATCAATAAATTTCCTAAAATCCTCATATTCAATAAAATTAAATGGTAATTCATCCCTAATAATCATCCTAATTAAATTTTATGTACAAGTCTATTGATCAAATTTTCAACTAATTAATGACATATTATTAATGAATCCCACAAAATGCAAAGTTGTGTGTGACTTATCTTTACTTTTAGATGCAGCTGCGGATATGACAGTGGTAGCGACGAGAACGAAAAAACACAAGTATAGGCTAGAACCAGCGGGAAAGATAAGAAAAATTGTGGGGCTGTATACGATTTCGAGACAGAAAATGAAGAGGCAGGCACAATTTAGATTTTATTTTATTTTATTTTATTATATATATATATGTGTGTGTGTATAATAATAATAATAATGATGATAATAAATATAATACCGGCCGAATTCCCTCCAAATATTTTAATTCCCTCCAAAACTTAAAATAAAAAATATTTCTACTAAAATTTTTCATATTTTATTCTTAATTCACTCTAAAAATTTTTAATTAATAAGATAATTACATACTCATATAATTATATTATATTATATATTAATTAATAAAATTGTATTAATATAATAATTGTATATAAATATATTATTAAAATACACTTTCAATTACTCACATAAATATGTGATAAATACAGATGAGTATTAGTTGAGTAACGTTAAAAAAAATTTAAAATTTTATTATAAATAATTATGTATAATTTTATTTTTAATTTATATATTCAATAGAGGTGGCAAATTGGGTGGATTTGGGTTGGGTCATTAATGGGCGAGTCACAAATGAGTCAAATGACCAAATGGGTTGGGAGGATTGGGTCGACCCATAGGCTAAAAATTTGATCAATTTTTTTAATGAAAATAATTTTCGATATAATAACGGGATATAAAATAGATTACTAATATTGACCTAAATGGGTCAAGTGATGTTCCAAATGGGCCAAAATGAATTGGGTGGCCCAAATGAATCGAATTGAGGGCCAAATGGGCCGATATGTGGGTCGGCCCATTTGACACATTTTTTTTAACGAAAAATAATTTTCGATACAATAACAGATACTAAAATAACTATTTTAAAAATGTTGGCCTAAATGAAGTATGACTCATAAATGAATCAAATGTCCAAATGGGTTGGGCTGTTTGGATTAACCCATAAACTAAAAATTTCACTAATTTTTTTAATGAAAATAATTATCGTTATAATAATAAGATGTAAAAAAAACTACTAATATTGGCTTAAATTGGTCAAGTGATGGCTCAAACGGGTCGTATGGTAGCCCAAATGGGCTGAGATGTGGGTTGATCTATTTGACTCATTTTTTATAATTCTCACTTGAAAATTAATAAATTAGTATTTCAGCTCAATCAAAATTTGTTTTCGGGACTGGTTCACTCTAACCGGTCTGATTCGACAATTTTCACTGTTACCGTAAATTTTATTTTTCACTGTCAAAAGTTTCTAAATATTATTCTAAGTTTGTTTATACTTTTAAAATAATTTTTTGATGTCACTTACTATTTTTAGAGGTTCGGTCAAATTTTAGTCAAATCATCGTCACTTATTTTTAACTTTTGGAAATTTATTTAAATTCATTTTTACTCCAAATTTTACTACTGGACTCACCGTAATTAATATTTTTCGTTTCCGGGAGAGAGATAGAGAGGGCCACAACAAACAGAGATGGGAATAGGGCAGGGTGAGGCCCGTTGGGCATTAGGGGCAGACCCAAACAGGCCACGTTTGTTATGGGTTTCATTTGCGCGTGTCTAAATGGGTAGATTTTTAATTGGGTTGGGTTTGGGTCAATTTTTTCTGGGAGAGTTGGGCAGATTTTTTGGGTCTGGGCCAAATTTGACAGGTCTAGATATGATAATTAAATTTATCTTATTAATAATCAAAATATTTATTTTAATTTATTAACTATTTATTATATTAATTTCGTACATTAAAATATTTAATACAAATAATTATGAAACTTTCAAAAAAATACAAATAATTATGAAGTTAAATTTATATAATAACTATATAATAGAAATTATAAATAATATTTATATATAAATTACTAGTATTATATATAATAATCAATAAATATCGTATTTTGGTCCAATTCAGTCCAGAATAGTTCGGTACAGTTCAATACGATTTTCGACTCAGTTTCAGTACAATTCGGTTCGGTTTTAGTCAAAAAGTCAACAGTACAATTCGGTTCACTTCTAGTCAAAAAGTTAACGGTACAATTTGGTTCTGAATATTTTTTTTCAATACTTCAGTTCGGTACAGAAAAATTCAGAATCGTGTACATACTTAGTTTCATCATATAAATATATGCACCCTTAAATGGTACTATAAATCCATCTAATTAATAATGCAAATGCGTACAATATCTCTTCCTTTACCTACTTTTTAATTTTTCAAAATTTTATTTTCACTTCCATTTAATTATTGTATTTTTAAAAATTTATTTTTATTTTTATTTTTAGGTTAGTTCTAAATTTGTCTTAGAGTTTTAACCCTTAATTTATTTCTCATACTTTTTTATTTTATTTTATAATAGTTATAAGAATTTGCGGTAAAACTAAAAAAGCTCTCAAATCTTTGAGAAAAATAATTTTTAAGTCACTTATCTGAAAGTTTTTTTAAAAAAATAATTAAAACATTTTTTTAAAAAAAAAAAATAGGTGAATATCTAAAAACGATTATTTTCGTACCGCATTATACAAAAGTTATAACATTGACAAATGATAATTTGATCATATCATATGAATCGAATCAAATCAAGTCAAAATTGCTTTAACTCGAATTAAGAATACAAATTATAAAATTTCAAAGATATGATAGGATTATAAAATTATAAACCATATAGGATTATAAAATTATAAACCAGGCTAATGTATTTACCAGACAAAATCTAGACCAAGAAAAGAAAAAAGAAAAATCCAAAATACAATAAGAATATGAAGACCATGGGAAATAATCTGAAAAAGAAACTATCAGTTTAGTGCAAGAACTATCAGCAATGCAGTTCCTAATCCTATCACTTGATACAGTAACGCCGATTTGTAGATTATTGCAAATGGACAAGAAACCTGTCACAAAAGGAAACCCCACAATACAAGGGCATTATTACGAAACTTTTCTAACTCATCCCTAACTTTCTATCACCTGTAAAGGAAAATCTATCTTCTTTACAACGGTAGCTGTTTTTACCACTTCAACATCTAGCATTCACCTTCAAACGAATGTTTCATCAATTCAAACATGTAGCTTTCTGGTCAAGGACGCACAAAACAGCAGCAACCCTACAAGCATGAAATCTTTATTAAGGTTCACAAACTCCTTTCGATGAACTCCCAAATTCTTTCTTCCATGTAAACTCTGTCTCTGTGCCGGCGTGGCATGTGACGTTCATCTGGGAATATTAGAAGCTCATAAGGTTTTCCAGCTGCCACTAGTGCATTGACGAGCCTTGCAGTATGCCTAAAATGCACGTTCTCATCAATCATGCCATGCACCAGTAATAACTTTCCTTTTAATTTGTAGACATGGTGCATCACCGAGCTATACTCATAATTGGCAGGATTTCGATTAGGCAGTCCCATGTACTTCTCAGTATAAAATGTGTCATACCCATCCCATGAGGTCACAGGAGCACCAACAATAGCACAATTGAATACATCAGGAAACCTAGCCAGGATCATAGATGACATATATCCACCATAGCTCCATCCACACAGCCCAATATGGCCAACTTTTGCTAGCCCTTGTTTGATAAGCCATTCAGCTCCAGAGAGCTGATCGTCAGCATCAACTTGGCCAGCACTGTGTTTGAGAGAACCTTCGAACTTTAGCCCTCGTCGAGAACTCCCCCTATTATCCAACTGCATATAGTGAAGCAATCCAGAAAAGTTGCCTCTCAATTCGGCTAGTTACATGTCATAAGAAGCAATTTTCTATTTGTAGCATATCACATTATACATACTTTTATAATAACTTTTGACGTATTTGAGCTTATTTACCTCAAATGCACGACTCTTATGAGATGCCATAAATAACAAACAAAAAAACAACAAAGAAAATTGATTCTGAACAATTTGACATTAAACTGCTAAAAAACTAACCTTTTAATGAAGGAAGATTGTTGCATGAATGAAAATGAATGATGCCTAGACATGCAAATATCAATGATCCAGAAGTGCGGAGTTACCATTGTTCCCGCACCAGTATACAGCAACAAATAACACAAATGGGCACAGAAGTAGCCATTCAAATGGGCAAATATAATAAATTTAAACTGCAGACTCTGACAACCTACGTGATTTGGAAGCACAAGGATCAACATTACTTAATATGACTAGACAAATAATAATAATATTAAAATGTGAAACAAGTTCAACATTTCAGGACAGCTGAAGTGCATAAACTAACCTTCCATACTAGAATGCCTTTGCTCCGTAGATATTGAGCCCTCAAGTCAACAGTATTAATCCAAGAATCACAGACACACTGCACACAGGGGCCGCCATACACACTGATCAAGGTTTTGTATGGCGGGGGACCAAATTTTGCTGGGTTAGGCTTATATAAAGCCCCGTAGAGTATAGTTCCATCATCTGCTTGTACATGAACTATCTCTGGAGGCTCAAGTTCAAACCTTTTAGATTGTGGAATGGTGAATGGCTGTTCATACAGAGGCATAATTATGTTTCCATCATGCAAGGAGCAAAGTAAGATCCTAGGGGGAAAATCAAGGGAATCATGAATATCAATGAAATTCTGCATGTGGTGATCAAGTACAACCACGTGTTTTCCCTTACCATGTGTTAATCTCACTGGTCCCAGCAAGGTTTTGTTGGCATCAGGGCATAGTTTAGCACAATAAAGATTAGATTCCAAAGGTCCATCTAGAGTTGCAGTAAAATATACAAGGCCTGCAGCCTCATTCAAACCAGCTATTTGCTCAACCATCCATTCACCTTCAGTTATTGGTCCCAAGCATATGCCATTTGCATCATGGAGATACAAATGTCTAAATCCTGTCTTTTCACTTGCCCAAATAAATCCTCCAGAGTACTTAGTAACACCTTTATCCAAAGGAGTGAAACAGTCATGCAAATTAACCCATATTTCTTGTTCCTCCACCAATATAACTTTTCTTTGACCTGTCTTGATATCAAACTTAATGATCTTTAATTTGGTGTGAGATCTGTTCAGAACTTGAGCTGTGAGAATATCTCCATGCATCCAATTCACCCTGGCCAAGTACTCCTCCTCATTGTCCAGTTCTTTTGTTCCCCCACATAGAAGATCCAACCAAGTAATAGCACCACTAGCAACAGAAACCACCCCAAGGCGAACTTTAACATTTGAAGCTCCTGCAAAGGGATAAGCATGGTCTTCCTGTGCCTCCAAACCGACAGAGCTTTTACCTTGGTGCATAATTCTAAAAAGAGGTATTTCAGATGAATCAACTTGTGTGAATGCAATGAATTTGCTGTCAAGTGACCACCAGTATCCATTCTTCCTATCCATTTCCTCCTACAAGCAATAAAACTTAGGACCCAAATAAACATCTAATTCTACTACAAAGGCAAAATAAATAAAACTAATAATAACTTCAATCCCATTTCTAATAAAATTAGTATGTTTGTACCGAAAAGTAAACTCAGTAAAAATTACATGTCTCACAGAGACACAAATATATAGGCAACTAATGGGACACACCAATAAGTAGCACGCATGCATTTTGGAACAACACATGAAAATTTATTGGCAATATTCACAAAGTAAAACTGATTAATTAACAGATTTCTTGTTATTCACAACTATACAAATTCCTTATAGCATATACTAGTCCAGTCCTGCTTATTCTCAAGTTTCCTTTTATTTATGTTATGGCATCCCAAAACTCCTCATGATGAACTCTAGAATAAGACTACAATCTATTATGTGTTTTAAATGCCACCTCCAAACTCTCCCTATGAAGTATGTACTTAGCTAGTCCTCTTGAGTTTCACTTACCACATACCATTTACCCATTCATAATAAAGCAAATGATTAATCATTCCTTTTGCTACCTACAGCAACAAAGTATGCATCCAACCATACAAATAACATTTCTCTTGATATTTTCAATCAAAAAAATTCTCCCTAAATGCTTTTGGATATACTTTTGAGAGCTCAAAAGTAAAATTATTTGCAGGGCAAACAGAGTTGAAGTTAAGGTACATATGAAGAAGGAAAGCAATAACTGGATAGAGTATTCACCTGAGCTATATATTCAGCAAGGCCATGAGTCTGCAGGAGGAAAAGAAGAATGGTGTCAATATTAAAGCATAAGTTAAACGACAACAATGGCAGATTATCATGACTTTATCCACCACAGGTCCAAATTTTATTTGCAAAATTACATGAATGGACTAAAAATTAGAAAGGAGACCTAGCCTGGTGGTAGAGCCTTAATGGTTTAATGGCATAGATACTACTTTAAAAATCCATCTTATTTCAATTTATGAACACCTAACCATTACCCAGAGAAATTTAAATGAAACAAGAACAAAATTTCAGAACCTCCTAATATCAAATTTCTATTGCACATTTTACAAGTTTAATAGAGTTTATATCATATGTCACGAATACCCTAGCTAACTTTTGGGATTAGGATAAAAATTTTCAAAATATTCAAAATAACTCAACTCCATATAACTAATGAAAATATTTGGGAAAGATGAGAGAAGTTACAACCACATAATAGTAAAAACATCTCATATTACCTTTTATAATATCTATCACCCTGAATTCATGATTTTGTGGCATAATTGATGTGAAAAGAACCAAAATTGGGAAGATTTACCAGCACCACCCTGACCGAACATCCTAATAAAAGGAGTTGGAAAGAGAAGCACTAATCCATAATGGTTTTAGCAAAGATAAAGCCCTAAATAGAGCTGATATTTGAATGAGGAATTACTTAACAAACTCCACCAAGTTGATATTTGAAATGCAGGGCAAGCAACTAATAGGTGGGGACTGTATGATTAAAACAAAACAGTTTAGGGAAAGACCATTTGTCTCAAAGGGACCAAATATATGGTAAATTGAATAAGAAAGATGCTACATAAACATGTAATCACTCAAACTCATTGAGAAAAAAGAAAACACTCCCACAAGAAAAACATCAAATGAATCATAAAGACGCAACCTTGTAAAATATACCAGAATACTAAAACATACCACCAGATTTCCTTGGGCACCAAATGTTAATTGTTTTGTTTCACTGTACAAGAGATTTAGAACATGCAGCTCACTGTCCTTGACATATGCAAGCATGGTACCATCAGGAGACAGATGTGGATCAATAATTGGTGAAGATGGTGATATAGGAAGAATGAGGTCTGGTTTTGATGAGAACAGTTCCTGAAAATAAACCTGCCAAAAAAAAAAAACATCACTGAGAAATAATTTCAAGTTTGTGGTGGGCCATCAGTATGCACCTATGGAATAAGAACAAAAAAAAAATACAAAATAAATAAGAAAACGCACTGTCCAGTAGCATGCATAAATAAAGCCAGAAATTGAAGCAAGGAAATGACCATGATCATTAGGTCCTCATGGTCCTAACAACATAAAAATAAATCCCAGGCATAGGACTATGTCCTCAGGGAATGGATTGAATTAGCAATATAATTTAATGATGGGGTTCTATTCCTTGGATTTTAGAAGATGTTCATTCCAATCCCACCAACTGCAGCATATGAAATGAGTTCCAAAGTAACATTTTAACACCACAATTAGAACACATTTCATTAATCAGCTAGTTAAAACTCACAATTTCTGTTCATTGCAGATCATGCGAAACCAAAGACCATTCCTTGTCAACAAATGATATAAATTACGAAAGATGAAATGAACAAACCCCTGTAGGCAATGGCACCATTATAGCTTTATTCTTTGAGCTTGTCTTCACCCATTCGTATCGTGTCACTCCCAGACCACGTTCCCTAGACCTCTCCCTCCTCAACTTCTCTTCTGGTGCAATATTGCTCTCATCAAGTCCACCATCGGGGGGACAAAAAAATAATTCCTGTTTGCTAGTCTTGAGATCAAATAAGAAAACCTTTCTACTCAAAGTCTGATCAAGACTATACAAGTAAGTAACTAGAGTATCATCAGGGCTGAAACTAATTGAAGTGGGTGCACCATATCCTGGCAACGGAGATTGTACAATCTCTTCAACAGGGAAAAATATACAATCATCAAGATTGTGAGAAGTAGTATTGTCAGTCACGGGCATGTCGTTATTCAATGATCTCAAACGCTTCAACTTCTTGTTCTCGATCTCATCAACAGATTGCATTACAGAAATAACGATCAGCTGTCAATTAAATTCAAAGCAATCAGGAACTCAAATCTTGAAATCAAAAACCCAGAAAAAGGATCACAATTTTTTAATTAATGCATATATGAACTACAAAGTGATAGACTTTAACTAAACCAAACCGGCATTTATTTATTAACTGGATAATTTCCCCCATTTTTCGCAGCGATCAATCAGAAAAATAACCCATCTTTCAAAATTTAATTTTTAGCTCTATTTCTTGCCATTTTCCCACCAAACTAAATTAAAGAAACAAGAAAATGGCATATTCACCTGCTAAGAAACTGCAAGGATTTGGTCACTAACACCTTCACAAGAAATAATCTGCTGGATCCAATAGCACACTATCAAACTGCAACTAGTCAAAACTTTTTCTATTGGCATTAAACTAAAAATTTAGGTGAGTTGAACTTTTCTTCCAAAAGGGAATTAGATTCTAATGATCTTATTTACCTGAAATGGCGAAAGAATTGATCGGTCATGAAAGGCAAACAGAAAAAAGAAAAAAGAAAAGAAAAGGGAGACACTTTTGATAGAGAAAGAAAGTTGTAAAGATTTAGATTCCTGGGAAGATCGAACAGTTGGAATGGCGATGTGAAAAAGAAGAGGAATAAGGAATTGGACTCTCTGTTTGTAGTTGAAAATTAGTGGAAGAAGAGATATCTATCTGTAAAAGAGTTGTTTCCTTTCCTCTTTTCTTGCAATTGTTATAATTGAGTTCTTGTTGGACTTTTTAGGTAAGTAACTTGAAAATGAGTTGAATGCACCATAGTTTAAATGAATAATATCATTTTTTTTTTCAAACGAAACAAAAATAAATAAAAAATAAAAAATACTTTGGTTCTAACCAAAAAAAAATAAATTAAATTAAAATTAAAAAAAAAAAGAAAAAGAAAAAGCAAAATGTATCAACAAAATCCCAAACTTTTAGAATTTTTCATTCAAACTCTTATATTTTTATTTTATAACATTAAATTTTTGAATTTTTATCTTTTTACTTATTAAACTTTCAATGGATGAATAACCTAAAATTGAGCAATGCAGCATGTTTTATGCATTTTTGTTATATGCACCTCAACCTCAATTTGATGTGTCATAATTAATATTATTTGTCAATTTAAGGTTGAAATATCAATTTAAAATATTAGTTCACTTACAATTGACAAAAAGTATGCATGGTCACGTTGAATTGAGATTTGGATGCAAATAATAAAGACATGTCAAATGGAAGGTATAGTTTAATTTCATGTTTTTCATCCATTAAGAGTTCAATTTGAAAAAAAAAAAAAAAGGTTGAAAGGCTAAATTTTGGGACAAAGATATATTTAGTGTGTTTTGGGAAAATATTTCTGATTTTGATGTGTTTTTAAACTTATTTCCGGAATTGGGGTGTCGTCAGAAACCGCAGATGGGACCTGCGGTTTTTGACAAAATATATTTTTTTTTTTATAAAAGGAGGCTGCCGGGCAAGGCAGCAAAATGCTGCCCCTGCCCGGCAGCTTGTTAAGCAAGCAAAAGCTTTGCTTGCCTTTTTAAAAAAAAAAAAATGTTAAAGCTGCAGACGGCAGCTGCAGTCTGCAGCTTTTTGATTTTAAAAAAAATTATTATTATATTTTTTTAATAAATAATAATAAATAATTTTTTAGTAAATATTAAATTTAAAAATTAACACAATTATAAAAATTTTGTTTTAAATATAAATTGATTTATTTTTTTTTAAAAATATTGATAAATAAAATTAATAAAAAATTATTATATATACAAATTATTTTATCAATTAAATCAATTTAATAATTTTTAATCCGATATAAAATCTTATAAAATAATGATAAAAATTCGATTCAAACTCAAGAAAAATTCGTAAAATTTATCCGAAAATATTTAAAATTCAACCGAATTCGTAATCTGATTTTTCAATTATTTTAACAAAATTATTGATTAATGAGCCCAATTAATCAATATATTTATTGTATAATTAATAAATATATTTACAAATTAATTTTAGTAACACGTAAAATTAATAAAAAAATTTAATGTTAAATATTTTCGAATAAATTTTTACAGGTATTATTACTCTATATCTAGTTACATTAAATTTTAGAACCAAGCTTTACTTCTGATTGCAAAATCATCTGCTTGGCTTCCATCTATTTTTTATTATAAATTCTAAATATGCCAAAATTCAAATTACTTTTTTAAAACACCCTGCATATAAAAAAGTCCCTATATTTTTAATGTGTTATTATAATTAATTTGTAAATATATTTATTAATTTGTAAATAAATATTAAACCCTTCGGAAGGGAAAATTTTTTTAATAATATTTTTAAAAAAAATTAGAAAAACACGGTATGTCAGAAAATATTTAAAATTTTGGAATTATTTTCAAAAATGCAACGACTTGTTGCGTTTTTAGAAGTGGGACTAACGGGACAGCAGATTTGAATTACACTGAAAATGCAGCTAGATCTCCAGGCTTCAAGTTTATTGTAGTGTCAATGCTATTTAATGTCCACGGAGGCAAAGATTTCTGGAGCACAGTTATTGTGCGTCTCTTCCTTTCAGCATCCATTTTATTGATCTCAAGTCACAATGATTGTTAATAAAATTTAAATATATTCATCATTTATTAAAAATGAATTTTAAATATTTTCGGATAAATTTTACGAATTTTCTTTGAATTTGAATCGAATTTTTATCATTATTTTGTAAAATTTTATATCGGATTAAAAATTATTAAATCGATTTAATTGATAAAATAATTTGTATATATAATAATTTTTTATAATTTTATTTGCCAATGTTTTTTTAAAAAAATAAATCAATTTATATTTAAATTTTTTTTTATAATTGTGTTAATTTTTAAATTTAATATTTAATAAAAAATTATTTATTATTATTTATTAAAAAAATAAAATAATAATTTTTTTTTTTAAAATCAAAAAGCTGCAGACTGCCGCTGCAGTCTGCAGCTTTAACATATATTTTTTTTTGGAAAAAAAAAAGACAAGCAAAGGCTTGTTTAACAAGCTGCCGTGCAGGGCAGCAAAATGCTGCCCTGCCCGGCAGCCTCCTTTTATAAGAAAAAAGACGTCAGAAACCGCAGGTCCCACCTGCGGTTTCTGACAACACCCTAATTCCGAAAATAAGTTTAAAAACACACCAAAATCAGAAATATTTTTTTAAAACACACTAAATATATCTTTGTCCCTTAAATTTTGCACAAAAGTATAAATGCTTGACAGTAAAAACTTAAAAAATTCAAAAATTTTGTGATATATTTTTCAAAAAAAAAAATCATGGTACATTACTTTTTTAGTTAATTGTAAAATCGATTTTAAATCTAACTGATTTTTGTGGTTAATTAAATTAATTTTTGTAGATCAATTTTTATCTATACATTTTTAGGATAATTATTACAGTTATAATTTGGTCATTCAAAAAATCGCCCTAATCGATCGGTTCACGTACATATATATATTAATTCTTCAAAATATTAATCTTAACACAATTTTTAGTTGAATTTGTGAATTGATCTATTGACTTGTTACATTATTTTATATTTTATGTTTCTTTTCCACCCAAAAAAAATATTGATGGACAATATTCTCCACTCCTTATATTATTTTCCAATAATTAAATCAAAATAGTGATAAGGTGGAGTTATCACTTTTTTTACATATTTTTTCTAATTAAACAACAATTTATTATTTTAAAACAACATATTAATAGATATATGTATTTATTTTTAGCAATATGTAGGGAATTGTATATTCTAAAAATGAAGAATTAGCTAGAATCTACTCTAGAAAAAGGTGAATGCTTGGTTTAATTTGTAGCAGTTTGAAGAATTATATTTGTATTTCGCTAAAATTAGGGATGAGAAAAAAAAATTTTATTAATTAAAAAATCGATTCGAAACTGAACCGATTTTAGGTTAATCAAATCGAAAATTGATTTTTATTTTTAAAAATCAACAGTTATCCGTTTACTAACGTTTAACTGATTTATATACATTTTATATGTTATATTTTAATTTTTACGCTTAAATTTTTTAATATTTTTGTAATTTATAATTATTATGAGATATTACTTTCTAAAATATTACTATAATACCTATTTTTAGTAAATCAACATTGAAATGATTTTTTATTACATGTGCATAATTAACACTCCATTGTTAATTTCATCTCGAATATATTCAATTTTTATAATTAATTATGAAAATTTTATTTTTTAATAGATATTATATTTGATTAGTATTTTTGATATTATATTAGCAAGTCACCTGTTAATTTGGGCTACACGTTAGATACTAAGTTGTATAAATAGTCATGTAATGACTTATTTTATCCTCATCTCAAAATACTGAATTAAAAGGCTTGCTTATCCGGATACCAAAATCCAAGCTCTCCATCGGCCTCTTCAATTTATAAGCCTAGAGGACACATAAAATTACACAATAATCTATCATAGGGATTAAAGTCGAACATTAATAGCAACCAAAATTACACACTAATCTGACTAAAAAAAAAAAGTCAAATTATGTATAATTTTCACGTATCAGACCAAAACGTGAATTCCATTCAATTCTCCAACTGAACAGTTTAATGTATAAAAAATAGCTACGAAATTATCTTATCATCAAGAAGAAATTTCTAAGTAATATTTTGTAGAAACCCACCGAAGTTTGGGCTCTCAGGTATTAGTACCAATGCTATAAAAGAGTAAAATACGAGTATCTCAATAAAGCTAAAAGATTCATAGTGAACCAGCAAGACAAAAAAAGTATAAATGATTATGTGATTTACGACAATTAAAAGAAAGAGATGAATTTTAAAGGATTAGACTTAATGGAGAACAGATAAACTTCAAACAAACAGAGTAAGATGCGGGCCGAGAGAAGGGAGACTTGCAAAAGATCGAAATTTACCGAATTCACAAAATTTTCAAGTGATGGTAAATTTGGATCGAAAGCTGAAAGAGAGTTTTAGAAGCTAGATTTTCTGCCTTTTCTAATGTTTATTCTCTATCTTTTTCTAGCAGGTGGTTAATGCTGATATATTATTTATCTGCTAAAGAAAATTGCAAAGAGAAGTCAGATTTTTTTTTTTATTTAATCCCTAAATAATTGTCTGCTTCGATTCTTCACAAACCCAAATGCTTTTTTTGGGGGGGATTGCAAGATATGGCAAAACAGCTAAGTATAATCCCTCAAAAAGAAACTTGTAAATTCTGGGACTTTTTTTTAAATAATGTGTTTTTAATAATTAATTTGACTTTTGTGGTGAGTTGAAAAATATTTAGGGGGTTGGGGTGTTTTTCATTTCCGCAACAAGTTGTTGCGAAAATGACTGTCCAATTCCGCAGCAACCTGCAACGAAATTGGACACTTTAATTTTTTTTTCTTTTTTAAAGCTCAGCTTTCCAGAGGAAACTCAATTCCGCAGCAAAACGCTGCGGAATTGAGTATAATATTTTTTTTTTAAATGGTGGTGAGCTTACCATTTTTTTTAATTTTAATGGTACCACGTGAAGCCCAACCGGCAGCTGCCGGTTGGGCTTTATTTATTTATTTTTATTAAATTAAATTAAATATATATAATAATAATAATTAAATATAATAATAATTATATTTAATAATTATATTAAAAGTAATTAACTAATAAATTAAATAAAAATAGTAATATTTTTGTTTTAATGAAATTAAATTAAATTAGTAATTAAAATGAATAAAATATCAATATTTTATTTTGAACTATTTTTCTTAATTAATTGACTAAACCACCCTCATCATTATTCATAAAAAGCCCCGACTGTTATCTGAATGAGTTCTATTTGTAAATAGGTACATTTTATGTATCAAAATAATAATATATTGTTATTTACTCTTATGTATTAAATTAATACATAAGAGTATTAATTTCATTAAAACGAAAATAATATTATTTATATTTAAGCCAAATTAATTTTTTAAAAAACATTATTTATAAAAATTTCCAACATATTTGTTTTAATGAACTTAAATATAAATAATATTATTTTCGTTTTAATAATAATATACACTTTTCCTGAAAATAAACCAAAAAATTGAAAGTAAACAGTAAACACCAATCCAAATCGCAAAGTTAACGAAATACGACACAATAACTAACCATTGATTCACTAAGAGGGCAAGTGTAGAACTTCCTATCTGGATTTTTGGATGTCTTCGAGGTGAGAACTCGACAAGTGCCCCGATTACAAGGGCATCGAACCAACGGCAAATCAGAAAAATTTTCGGCTGAACCAGGGCTGGAACTGGAAGAGGGTGATTTCTCGGGGGCTTTTGTTAGGGCATTCTTTAGCCCAGTGACCTATCTTTCTACATCTAAAGCATTCATCTCCTCATGCGCTTCTCTGGAGAGTAATAGGTGCAGAAACTGGCGGTGATAGATATAAAGGTGGAGGAGTTGAAGGAAATTGACCGATAATATTATCAGACTCCGTTACTGTTGGTTGTTGTGACTGTGAAGTAGTGGGAAGTGACATTTTTCTTTTCTTATTTCATAAAAAGGGTCAGTATGAATTGATAGACATAGAGAGTTTCTTTAAACGGCTACTTCTAAACAAAGTTTGTGAAGAATGATCTAGTGCCATGCAAATGTTGATAGCTAACTCTTATCAAATTTCAATTTTTCTTTTTGCGATAATACCCCATTTTTGTCTAATTTAGGTAAATTATATGAATTAAGGTAATAATGTATTGTAAGTATGTTAATTACTATTTTATTAAATTACTTTTATAAATATATAATATATTATTAATTTAATACATAAGAGTAAATAACAATATATTATTATTTTGATACATAAAATTTACCTATTTACAAATAGAACTCATTCAGATAACAGTCGGGGCTTTTTTATGAATAATGATGAGGGTGGTTTAGCCAATTAATTAAGAAAAATAGCTCAAAATAAAATATTGATATTTTATTCATTTTAATTACTAATTTAATTTATTAATTTAATTTAATTTCATTAAAATGAAAATATTACTATTTTTATTTAATTTATTAGTTAATTACTTTTAATATAATTATTAAATATAATTATTATTATATTTAATTATTATTATTATATATATTTAATTTAATTTAATAAAAATAAATAAATAAAGCCCCACAGGCAACTGCCGGTTGGGCTTCACGTGGTAAGCTCAAATGAGCTTACCACCATTAAAATTAAAAAAAATGGTAAGCTCAAATGAGCTTACCACCATTTAAAAAAAAATATTATACTCAATTCCGCAGCATTTTGCTGCGGAATTGAGTTAATAGGCTCCACTTTCCCCTTGGAAAGCTGAGATTTAAAAAAGAAAAAAAATTAAAGTGTCCAATTCCTGCTGCGGAATTGGACAGCCATTTCCGCAATACGTTGTTGCAGAAATGAAAAACACTCCAATCCCCTAAATATTTTTCAACTCACCCCAAAAGTCAAATTAATTATTAAAAACACATTATTTAAAAAAAAAGTCCCTAAATTCTTAAGGGAATGAGATCAGACATGTTTAAATAATTAAAATAGGATTATCTTGGAGCCCATTGGATAAAAGGTGAAAGGAAAAAGCTATGGAGATGCAAGTCCCTTGGATAAAATGAATTTCAAATATAAGGAAAAATAAAACAATAAAAGTTCACCACTATATATATACATTCTAAAAAAGGGGACCATGTAATTCCCCAAAGCAAATAAACACAGAGGTACATTCTTAAATATCTCATTAAAGGAAGTAGAATTGTACTCATTCAGAGTTACATGTTGCAAGAAAAAAGCTAAAAATAAATAAATATGTGTTCTATCAATAAAATAAGAAAAAAAAAAGATAAATATCTTGTAAGCGGAAAGATATGCATCACCTCGATTTCAACCTATCACACAAAAAAAGGATGGAAATCAGGCATATTTAAGAGTATGGATAAAACATAGGTAATGAAATAAGGAATAAACTCTTAATGGATTTAGGAATGTCAGCAAGGGAGTCATTAGATCAGGCGGTAAAAGGGTGAAAAGGTCAATCATCAGGATAGGCAAGTTGTCATCACCGTAAAGGATCCCTTCACCTTGATCATTGAACTCAGGAACCCTGAAGCTCTTCAAAGGGATGGAAAATTTGTCTTGGGAATCCTTTAAACCCATATTATAGCCCTAATTATAATGCCTTTTATTCTCATCAAGTTGAAACTGTTGAAACTCTTCCGCACGACAATAATCCTTCAGGAGCTCTTGAGCTTGCTTTTCAATGCTTTGAGTCAAACATGCGATTTGAAAATCAAAATTTATATAAAGGTAAGAAGTTCATTGAACGACATGATAAATGGTCAGCACTGATGCACCATCTTTTTAAAAAGAATTGTACAATACCCAAAAAAATATGGCCAGATTGGAAAGATGACTTAATTTCTTGTAAAACTTATCCCTCAGAATACTTGAACAATCTCAAAAGTGATTTGCAGTGTTAGAATTATCAACAATTGGCCAGAAACATCACAGGACCATCCAGCTCATCTCAAGCAATCTGACATTGAATTCTCAGTATCGTCCTATCGCTGGATATTCCCAGTCACAAGAAAATAAGGATGCAAGTGGGATAGAGGAATATGTTGCAGATAGCTTGTCAGATGACCTAAAAGATTATAACATGTCTCTATCACATGAACCAATCAAAAAATAATTGCTACAAGACAAAAGACTTTTCAAGATTCCCATACCACTTTGCTTTGTAATAGTTTGTCTTGTCAAAAATAGTTTGTCCAATTGTAATTATTGTTTTTCACTCCAAAGCTTTTCCCTTCTATATAAAGGAAGTAAGTTCAGTTGTGTCAGGCAGAAAACCGTTAGAAAGACACTACCCTTAGTAATCAATAAAATGTGTGCTTAAACTACTTTCTTCTCTCTTTTTCTATCTTGATCTCTGAGTATTTCTATCTTTATAATATTATGTTTTGATCCTATTTCTACACTGGTTTTAATTTTATTATGCAAAAAGAAGACAACTCCTTATTTGTTGATGGTCTGTGGTAATGACCTGTATTTTGGTTGAGTATATCTTTGCTGCATAATAAGGTTAAGGTCCGTGTAAAATCTTGGTATATTCCCCCCCTCAATGGATCACAAACTATGAATTTCTAAAATAGGCTGAGAATCCAGTTCAGTTTTTTCAGTTTGTCAACATCAGGCAGAAAGACGGCAGAGTCAAGACCATCTTTAAAAAAGAACTGGAAAAAGCTACTCCTCCAGTCTTCTCAACACAGTTTATGATGTGACCAATCAGGTCAGAAAAGAATAAACCAGTGGTCCACTTTGATCATGAAGGAAGACCAGTCCATCCTTTTCGAAGAAATGGACATTGTTACTTTGACGCATGTGATTATGATGATTATCATCTTGCTAGCTTAGAAAATGACGTGGAGAAAGAAAAGAAAAAGAAGAAGGATGTCTTTGAAAGATGCTTTTAAAGGAGATATAAAGATAAAGATCCAGATGTTGGTCCTTCAGGACAACCTTATGGAAAGTATGATTATTTGCTATCCTATACATTGCCAAAAGATTTGAAACCCTTTTCACCAAAACCAACCCACTACAAGCTAGATAAACCTTCTCTACCTCCAAATGAATTTTACCCTCCACTAAAACCTGTTCAACCTAGTTACAAACAACCTTTGCCCTGTTACAAACAGTCCCTAAAATGGATTAAAAAGGAAGCCATCCCACCTCTTGTTAATCCATCACCGATACAATCCATACCACAGATCTTCAAGTATCAACTAGTTGCTCCTTATGAGGATGATTTTCCTCCTCTAAAGGAATATATAAATACTCAAACCCAGACATTTGTAACCCCTTTTGTCAAAACCCCGGCAGTTGTTGGACCAGATGGTCAACAGTGGCAAATTACTCAAGGAGAAGCAGTCTTTAATTGGCAAACATATAATGTTGTTGCTCAGAACAAAGTCTTAAAAAAGATTGAAAATAAGGTTGATAAAGTTTTAGCAAGAGTAAACAAACTCGCCAACGCAGATGATTTCATGTTAAGAGTTCTTAAAGACCTTCAAGCACAGTTAGACCAAAACATGACTGAGCTAAGAAGACTACTTCAAGAAAATGCAAGGTTTGCAAAAATCACTTCAAAAGAAGCTGAGATTATCAATCTTAGAAACCAAATTGATGAGCTTGAAAAAAGTATTAACCCTCCTCTTTATCAACCCCACAACCACCAGATCCCATGGATTTCTTCCAATCACTAGTTTTAACCATGTACGTACCATCATCCCCTGTCTATGGACTCAAACCTTTGCCACCAGGACAAGCAAATTATTTTAGGCAGTCTCAACTTTCTTTCCTCAGACAATTCAAGAAAGGAAAGTCTCCACAAACCCAAACCAAAACTAAACCATTTTCTTCCCCTTCAATAGAGCCCAATGAACTGGATAAAAAGCAAAAAAGAGTTCTTAATGATACTAGAGAAGATAAACGGCAAGGAGAAAAGGAAGATGTCTTGATGATTAATCCAATCACTACTTTCTTAGGTGATTGTGTTAAACCTTCTTATCCTTCATTTGCCATGAAAGAAGCACAGGTCACATTTGACACTCAATCAGACTTAGAAGACTTCGTTCTTGAATCTGATTTTAGTACTGAAGACTTTGGGGAAGATGTTCCCACACAGTTAATGGTAGAGCCCAGAGACACTTCTACCAACACTAGAAATCCTTGCTCAATTGTTGAGGAAGTGGAAGAAGAATATGAAGAACCTTAAAGTACTTATCGGCCTACGCCAGATCCCCCAAAGACAAAAATCCCTAGAATTCAATTCATCTTTGAAGATATCCCATCATCAAAGTATAGAGACAGAATCCAAGAGTTCAGTTCGTGGATCCAAATGGAGATGCTTGAGCCAGATGCATGGTTAAGAGATGTGTTAATAGAATTTTGTTGCAGAATGGTAGGACGACTTCAAGATTGGTATTAAAGTCTTGGCCAGACAAGCCAAGTCTAACTTGTTAGTCTTCAAATAGAAGAAGAATATCTAATGCACATCTACAAAGAGTTTTGCGAATCTATACAAGATGATGCTGAGTTGACTTGCAAGGATTATTTCCAAATGCAATGTTGCTCTTTACAGATAAGGGATCTAGAAAAGCATTTTGACAAGATGAACAGGAAAGCTTATCAACTGCATGGAGGCAACAATCCAGATATGCGACAAGCACTCGCTTTGTTAGTACCTAAATTGTTATCTGAAAGAATGTTTTCAATTTTCCAAATGACTAAGAAGAAATTGAATGATTATTCATTTGGAGAAATCAAGCAAGTAATGATTGAAGCTCTCAATAGACTTTGTAAAAATAAAAGAATGATCAAGCTCTTATAGCATAAAAGCCCTATGCTTAAATTGGCATGTCACAGACCAAATCTTATGACAAAATGCAGCAAGCAAGGAGATCCGTGTTATTGTCCAGTAAAAAAGAAGAAACATTTTTTGAAGTTCAAAAAGAGAAGCAGGTTCCCAAGTAGACGAGAATTTTCTCCAAAGAGAAAATGAAAGTATTACAGGAAAAAAAGATTTCGAAAAAAAGATTTCGAGGAACTCGGAAGACAAATAAATGTTTTCTTTGGGGTGAAGAAGGACATTTTGCAAAGTCATGTCCCAACAAATCTAAAAGGTCATAAAAGATGTTTTACGAGATTGAATAAATGGCTGAGATATCTGAAGATGAAAAAGATGTAGACCTTGAATCCCTGTTTTTAAAAGAAGATGAGCCTTCCAGTAATAGTCTTTTTACTATTGCTTAGAAAAATGATGAGCAAGAGGATGAAGATGATAGTCATTTTTCATATAGTATAGCCGATGCTTTGCCAATACAAAATCAGCTAGTTCCACAGGCTTATGTCCAGATTTATTCGAAAAGTTATGCTAAGCCCGTAAAGGCGATTACATTCATTGATACTGGAGCAAGGAGAACAATTGTCAATCCAGAAGTACTGCCTAAAGAATTTTGGAAGTCACATATGGAGTATTTTAGAGCTGCTAATGGAGATATTTTCTCCATAACTCTAAAGACAGTCTAGAAGATAAAAATTCAATTCTTTCCTGGATGTCATTTTTAGATACAGGTTCTTGGATCTTCTCTACCTGAAAGAGACATTGTCTTAGGCTTTGATGCTCTTTGTCAAATTAAAGGATTACAAATAAGTCCTACTGGACTTCGTTATAAAAAGTTTCCAAAAATATACTGAAAACCATCCTTGTTCACTATCCAGCCTGTTATCACTCTCCCTTTTGAAAAATTTCAAGATGACTTTATCACCCAATGTACAGCCAATTCCCACACTAATTTTCTACAAAAATGCTCATCACCTTTGTGGAAAAATTTAGAATTTTTCATTTCCTTACCCTTTAAACAAAATGAGGACATTAACCCGACCAAAGCCACTCACCCTAGAATGTCCCCCTCAGATCTGTCTTTGGCACTTAAAGAGTGTAACCAACTCTTGTCTCAAAACTTGGTTGAACTAACCAAGTATGAATGAGCATTTTAAGCTTTTTTTATGTCAATAAGAGATCTGAACAGATCAGAGGAAAAAAGCGTTTAGTCATTGACTACTAACCTTTAAACCATTCCTCTGTAATGATAAGTTCCTATTACCCAAGATCTCATCCATGTTTTCCAATTTATCCAAAGCTACTATTTTCTCCAAATTCGATTTAAAAGCAAGATTTTGGTAACTTGGAATACAGCCAGAAGAACGGTATAAAACTGCTTTCTGTATTCCAAACTACCATTACCAATGGACTGTAATGTCATTTGGTTTGAAAGTTGCACCCTCCCTGTTTTAGAAAGCGATGACAAAGACATATGAACCAATTCTCCATTCCACATTGGTTTATATTTATGATATCCTGTAGTATTCTTCATTAGAAGCAGAACATTACGATCTATCGTAGAAGTTCAAGGAGATAACTTAGCAATATGGTGTGATGCTTTTACCTTCAAAAATGCATATAGCAAAATCAAAAATTAAATTTCTTGGAACGCATTTTAAAGATGGTGCTTACCATCCAGGAGAACACATTGGTTTTGAACGCCTCAAGTTCCCAGATGAGAATCTGACTCACAAACAAATCCAAAAATTTTTGGGAATAGCAAATTATCTCAGGAATTTTATTCCTAATTTTACAAAGATAGCAAGCCCTCTTAGAAAAATGCCGCAGAAGCAACCTCCTCCTTGGTCAGAAGAACAGACTGAAGCAGTTAAGAAGTTGAAAAAACAAACACAGAATTTGCCCTCTTTGTAAATTCCTTTTGGAGCCCCATTAATCTTACAGTCAGATTCCAGTGATAGATTTTGGAGAGCAATCTTACTTGAAAATGTTCATGGGAAGAAAAAGTTGCGTGCTTATACAAGTGGAGCATTCAAAGAAATTGAACAACATTACCACACAATATTCAAGGAAATTCTTGCAGTCAAGTATGGAATTTGAAATTTTGAATGTCATTTAATTGGTCAGAAGTTCACAGTAGTTATAGATTGTTCATCTTTTCCTCAAATGCTATAATTCAAAGGAAAAACTCTTTCTAATCCACAGTTGCTCTGGTTGAAAGCATGGTTCAGTAAGTATGAATCTGAAGTTTAGCACCTCAAGGGTGACAAAAATCTCATTCTAGATTTGCTCAGTAGACCACAACATTCGCAGTATGCAATTATTCCTCTCGTGTTCATGTTTCAAAGTGAAGAATAACGCTCCACCAGAAGTTCCTAGAGGTCTATCAGCTCAACAGATGAGATAATTTTCAAAAGCTCAATTATTCAACTACCAGTCCATTCTGATACAGAAGTATGGAAAGTTTTATTTGAATAATTTGAGAATTCATCCAAAGTATCCTGTTACAGCTTTATTGATGAATTTTTTGGGGTTCACAAAAGAAGATCCATTAATCTGGCCAAAAGAATTATTATTATTATTCATGTGGTACTTCTGTTATCTTCATCATGTTGCAATGGAAATCAATAATCAACACTTAGTTTCTCATCTCCAAGATATCATGGATGGAAGAAGAAGAAATCCCCATCTCAAGACTTTTCTATCATGGTTTCGTCCTCTACCTAGTGGGCAAGAATTCCCTATGGGAGAAGCATGTCAACCAGGAAGACATCCACGACAATAGAAGTCTATCTACATTTTTTACAAGCATCATCGTTTCATCAATTATCAGTTCAAAACTCTTCCTGTAGCTTATCTTTATGGTACTTTTGATTTTTCTATCCAAAAGTTATATGAAGATAAGAAGTTCATTGAACAGCATAATAAATGGTCAGCACTGATGCACTATTTTTTTTGAAAAGAATTGCACAATACCCAAAGAGATATGGCCATATTGGAAAGATGACTTCATTACTTAGGAAACTTATCTCTCAGGATACTGGAATAATATCAAAAGTGATTTGTAGTGTTGGAATTATTAACAATGGGCTAGAAACTTCACAAGACCATCCAACTCATCTCAAGCAGATCCCTCCAATCTGACATTGGATTCTCAGTATCGTCCTATCGTTGGATATTCCCAATCACAAGAAGATAAGGATGCAAGCAAAAATGCAAGTGGGACAGATGAGTATGTTCCAGATAGCTTGTCAGATGACCTAGAAGATTATAACATATCTCCATCACATGAACTAATTAGAAAATAATTGCTACAAGATAAAAGACTTTTCAAGATTCCCATGCCATTTTGCTTTGTCTAAAGTAAAAGTATTTTATTTGTTTTACTTTTTCGAAAGAAGATTCCACCTTATCCTGTAATCTTGTAAAATTTGTATTAATGGGTTGCCTTGTCAAAGTAGTTTGCCTAGTTGTAATTATTGTTTTCCACTCCAAAGCTTTTCCCTTCTATATAAGGAAGCAAGTACAGTTGTGTCAGGTAGAGAACCGTTTGAAAGACAATGCCCTTAATAATCAATAAAATGTGTGCTTAAACTACTTTCTTCTCTCTTCTTCAATCTTGATCTCTGAATATTTCTATCTTTATAATATTATGTTTTGATCCTGTTTTTACACTAGTTTTAATTTTATTACAAATCCCTGTTTGTTGATGGTTTGTGGTAATGACCTGTGTTTTGGTTAAGCATATCTTTGCTGCATAATAAGGTTAAGGTCCGTGTAAAATCTTGGTATCAGAGCCTAGCGGCATAAAGTTAGATAATATTTTAAGGTCACGAGAAGAGAAGAGAAGAGAATCTTTCCACCATGAAAAATACCAAGCTTTCAACACTCTGTGATTATAAATATTCTCCTTCTACCTCTAATACTATTTCCTTTAATCCTTCTACCTTAGCAAAAACCAATTACCTTTATGAGTTTGAGTACCTTCCTGAAGATAAGAAAATTGGAGAAACCTATGCCCTTCTTCTAAACCCTTATGATGCTTTCAAAAAACCTCACTCATCTTGGACCAGAAATATCCGTACCCTAATAAAAAAACCAGATTTGCCCTTGAAAGAATATGTCCAAGCCTCAAGTTTTAGGCAATTTCAAATTCCAGCAAATCAGGCTAAGAATTTTATTGTTCTAGAAATCCCTCGCAGACTTTTCCAAGATTGGAAAAGAGAAAAATGCACCCACATCCACCGTGGAGCAATTAGACTAGGACTTTCTTATCATCAAAAGAAAGGCATTTTAGTCTACGTAAGGATAGCCTTGATTGATACAAGATTTTTAGAATATCAACATGTTGTTATTGGGTCTGTAGAAACATCCTTAAATGCTGGCACATTATTTTTTACTTTCTAACCCAATTATAACATATCCTTAGAAGATGCTCATGTTCATGATGCTTTAAAGGTTCAAATCCAGATAAGTGGAGCAAGACAGCCAGAATATTCGATAGTTGTTACTCTGCATTATCAGATGGCATACCGACTTTAGAATCATGCTCTAAACTTATCACTCCCAGGCCACAGTTCAGGTCTGATCATCAAGTCAAAAACTGGAGACGCTTATTCTTGTACTCATATTCCTCCGGAAATAACAAAACAAAAGTTGGAGTGGAAAATAGTAATTACAACTGGACAAACTGCTTTTGACAAGGTAAACCATTAATGCAACTTTTACAGGATTACAGGATAAGGTGGAATCTACTTTTGAAAAAGTAAAACAAACAAAATACTTTTACTTTAGACAAACTTTAGATAAAGTAAAATGGCATGCAAATCTTGAAAAGTCTTTTCCCAAACTGACCGTAAAAGCCCACCTTAGCAATTTTCTCTCTCTTAGATCGTTAAAAGCATATACATGCAGTGCATGCACTCAATGATTGCTAACTCCATCTTAAATTTAAGATCTCTAATCTTAGACTGAAGAGAGTCAATTCGCTTACGGGCTCGATCATGCTCAACACGAAAATTATAACCTTCATCTCAAAGTTTTTTTTATTTTAATTTGAGCTATGATGACAGTCCAAAATTTTTGGGCTAACTATTTGGAGAAATCACCTGAAAATATAAAACTCCGGTGGATTTTCGATAATGGATACTTCGACGGTCAAGTCAGGGAGATTTACGATGGTATGGGTATTGCAATTGAAAAGAAATCAAGAAAAAAAACATACCTGGATTCTACCTTTTATAGAGTTAGGAATCAGTGATGGAGAAGGAGTCCTCTTTCGCGTAGGATATGCATTCCTAATAGGACAGGACTTAGAAGTCCTAACTGGAGCAAAACTCAAAGGCTCTAGTGAGATAAGGATTTTTTCTGATCAGATAAGGTTGATTCCTGATTAGATAAGATTGATTCCTGATTAGATAAGATTGATCACGAGAAAATAATGCTGTGATGGAATGAAAGTCATTGATGTCCGGTTATCATAAGTCCCCCCTAAGTATATGACATTTATGTCATTTATGCAGCAAACTAGAAATTCAAAACGGTAACTATCAGGCTTGTGAGGTGTTAAAAGAGGAGAGGACAATGCCTCATTTCACACGAAGTGACGGCTAGAGCAGTTACATGCCATCATTATAACGCTTCTATTTCTGCGCTCCACTTAATGATCACTAACACCACCACTCAATGCTTGCCACCTGTCCCATAATTAATGGCTCATCTCGCCTATATATTTTACTTTATTTTCGAAAATTTGTTTCGCTTTCATGCTTTCATTCCTTTCTCCTTATGTTCACCTTTTAGCTTTATCTTTTCCTTCTTGTTTCATCGTTCTAGATTTGCACATTCTTCTCACGAATCCCTAAATCTATTTCTCTTGCAAGCTATCGCCTCTAGGCGTTCCTTAATTCAGCAATTTCCAAATTCACTTCAAAGTTTTTTTTGAAACTTTAGGTTTGTACTGTTTCCTTCTTCATTTTTTTTACCATGAGTTCCTTCGAGAGTTCTGCTGAAAGAGTGAGTGTAGAGGAAGGGGTTGCTATTCACAGTCTCCCAAAATCCCCTGGCACCAGCCAACTAAGACAAGAAGGGAGAAAAGAACCAAGGAGGCTTCCCAAGTTAGAAAGCATAAGCTCCGTTTTGAAATCCAGCGATATGAATGTGCTGAGGGAGAGGCTAGGCATACCCTATAGATACAGGATTCAAGCTGCTGGTGCTTTCTTGAGGGCCAACGCCAAAATTCAAGGGAAGAAAGTAATCATCGCCTATGAGGCAGACTTCAAAGTCGGGGTGAGTCTTCTATTGATAATCTTTAAGCTCGAATTTCAGGATCTCTACAATATGACCATTAAACAGCTGCATCCCAATGCCTGGCGCACTCTCTCAGTGCTATAAATTTGGGCCGCCGAACACTATATAAATCTCACCACTCACTTTTTTCGAGCTACACATGTGGTTAAACTCTGGGCTAATAGTGAAGATCACAACTACATCCAAGCCCGACCTAGATATGGGGTATTTGTAGGGAACCCTGAATCCCTGAAGAACTGGAAGATTCGGCTCTTCATTATAGAGAGCGAATAAGATTTCCCCTTCAAAACTCGGTGAGGTCGGTTGGTCAATAGAAATAGCAACCCACTGTACCTCAGTAATGCCGAGGAGAGCACACTAGCTCAGGGTAGGGAGCTGGCTAAAGAGAAGACCGACATAAACTTGCAACTTCAATGCGGCATACCTCCACCACCTAAAAAATCGAGCTAAAAAAAGGGTAAACTTCTTAATTTATAGTTCTTGCGTTCTAATTTATTTCTTATTATTTGCTTTGTTGTAGCCATAAAGAGGAGTTCCAAACCGAGTTTGGCCGAACTAATAAAGGCTAAGACGCAAAAACCTGGAGGAAGCCCTTTTACTGCTGCACCAGAAGAAGGCCATCCAGTACCTCCAAACTTGAGCTCTCTCATCACATCGCTAAGCTTAAGTGTTCCAGCTCAGAGCCCCTTATCCACCTCTGCGGCTCCATCAGTGCCCATAGTAGTGCTAGAGCTACCACTTTTGAGCACCCCTCTGAAAGCAGGGAACAGATGCACACTTTAGACCAGAAGTTGTGGGCCAAGGAACTGAAAACCCTTACTGAGGACGTGCCCAAGTTCTGGCAATAATAAGGGAAGTCTTGGTCGAGGGAAAACCCAGACTTCATTACTTTTGTTCAACAAACATCATGCGTTCCCTTAGAAGCCACTCCATTGCTGCAACTGAGTACCGAGCAACCGAGCCATGCTATAAAGAAGCATGAAGTAGAGGTAACCCAAAATTTTTAATGTGTGCGGTGAATTTAACATGTACGAAACATAACCTATTATTTTCAGGGGTGCATGTTGGGGGGAGCTACTATCGACAAGATGAATAAGCTTATCCTTGCCTAGAAAAGGGAGGAAAAAGAGGCATCCCAGTTTCGACACCTACTTGGTGAAGTTGCATCAAAGGTAAAGGCAGCAGAGAGGCGAGCTCTAGAGGTCGAGAAGAAAATGCTCGCCAAAGGAAGCGATGTAGCTGAGGCCAAGGAAAAAGCTGCTACAGCCGAAGCTCACCTGAACTAGGAGAAAGAGAGAATCCGGGCTGCTGAATCCAGCTTGGAGTAAGCACTGCGTGGATAAGAAGCAGCGAATAAAGAGAAGACTGATTTGGAACAAGGTGTTCGAATACAAGGGAGTAAACCCGGAAACAGATAAATGCATCGCGTTCGATGCTAAACTTATCTAATCAGTGAAAGATTGGCATCCGGATGTGGATTGATCCTGGTTAGATGATGTTTATCTGAACGAATAAGTAGAGCTAGGACTGTTGCCGATTTTTGGATTGTAACATGTTCAGTTAATAAAATGTCCATATTTTTTGAACTGTATAATTGTGTTAATTTACCGAGCTCATTATAATTGATTGCATAAACTGCATAACATTGTGTGCTCGGATTGTGATATAACCACTATAAGCGTATTGTTTAAAAATTCAATAAGTATCAGAAAAAAGATGAACCGATAATTGAAAGAATGCTCGTGGCGATATTGCCGAATTGAGCTTTTCATTGATAATAAAACATGCTCGAATAGCAATATAGCTAGACCGAGCTTATAATAAACAGAGCTTGTGGCGAACCTGCCGAATTGAGTTTAACATAAAATAAAAAAGAGCTCCTGGCGAACCTGTAAAACTGAGATTACAATAATAAAAAGAGAGAGCTCGTGGTGAACCTGCCGAACTAAGTTTAACATTAAATATAAAAGAGCTCGTGGCGAACCTGCAGGACCGAACAAACTATTGAAAACATAACTTCAGATTGGAAATATTCCAAGAGTGGGGTAATAACTTCCCCGAGAAATCCTTCAACATGTAAGCACCTATAGACACTGGGTCCCAAGACAACCCAAATCAGAGTTACCCAATGATAAAATTAAGTGTTTGTTCACAACCAAAAAAATGTTGAAAGTGATAGTTTACTTGTCAAAATTGCTTTTTAAAAAAATAAATAAATAATATATATTTTAAAAATAAAAAATAGAAAAAAGGTTGGAAATAATAGTTTTTTGTCAAAAAAGTTTTGACTTTAATAAAAAAAACTATAATTTTGGTAGCTTGCGGTAGTCCGCCCCTCTCCTGTCCAGCTGCCCCCTGGGAATTTTTTGGTCAAAATTAATTTTTTTCACCCGTTTTCTTCAAATTTTTTTCTTTTTAATGGAAAATTAATGGATTTAATGGCTTCCAAAAGGGAGATATAAATTGATTTTCTTGGAGAGAGAAAAAGAATTTTATTTTTGGGATTTTTTTTGGTGATTTTTGAAAGGAAAATTTCTGAATTTTTGAGAGAAAAAGGATAAAAACAAACGATTTTTTTCTTCTATTTTTTTGCTTCCTCAAATCTTTGAAAATTGTCGTCAAGGAAAACGATTCACGATCTAACTCTGATATATTGATAATTCTGAAAGTAAATTTATGGGTTTAATTGCACTTTTTATTATTTTTTTTCATTTTGTTTCACCATTTTTCCTGCACCCCCCCCCCCCACGAGGGACAGGAAGAAGGCGAGGGGCGGCCAGCCTACCTCTCGTGGCTAGGCCGCCCCTCACTTTTTATTTTATTTTATTTTATTTTTTATTTATTTTACTTCGTTTTTCATACTTTTCAATCCATAATTTGCGTAGTATATTTTTTTGTATGATTTTAATTTCATTTCTATCATGTTTATTTTATTTTTTAATTATTTTATGTGATAATGATTATTTTTATTATTTTGTTGATTAATTATTTTTTTCTTTAGATTTATTTGCTAATATTTTTTATTTTATTTTAGTTTTTAATTATTTTATGTGATAATGATTATATATATTATTTTATTGATTAATTCTTTTTTTCCTTTAGATTTATTTCCTAAAATTTTTATTTTATTGTCTACAATCCTGATTTTTTATGTGAGCATTCTCAATGGCAAATGGGAGTTCATGGAGATTTGGAGACACCTTTCAGTTGGATTTTTCATTATTTTTCTTTCATTTATTTTTGCTATGTAATTTGTAATAAAATTATTTATTTTATGTACGTTAAAAGAAAATTACAAAAATATTTTTACTAATAAATGGGTTTTTCTAATAAAATAGGACTAATGTCCTAATTTCAACCAATAAAAATTTACTTTTAAAATAAGAGTTAATTTTTTCAAAATAGGATTACTCATCCTGATTTTCTCGATAAATACCAAAAATAACTTTTAAAATTTTTTAAGTCAGTCTGAAAGAACCAATGTTCCTACTCTGAATAAATATCCCGATTTATGTATGCTTGTTTAGTTAGAGATTGTATTTTTTGTCCCAATTTTTATCTTTTAATTTATTTTTCTAGTTTACTTTTATTTTATCACTTTATCTCGATGAATGATATGTGCTTAAATTTTAATGCATGACCGTGTGAGAAGAGAGATAAAAATTTAATATTAAAAACTCTTTTATAATTAACCAAGGTATTAATAAGAGTGAAGTTCTAAATCTTTCTCTGGTTTAGACCGTGAGGTTAGACGCACTTTCCCACTTTCTTGTAAATTGGGTGGCGACTCCAAAATAACTCAAAAGTGCCTAAAGGTTTCATGTGATTAGATGAACTTCTCCAATGTTTTATTGGGTAGGAATTCCAAAATATATCATGTTGACCAAGATCAAAAGATGCGAATCCTCTCGGGCTCTAAAAGCGGGCCTCCAAAAAATGATCGGGTCCAGCGCGCGTCACATCACCGCCGTTGACTTCATATACCATATAGGGGCCTTCCCAATTTGGACTGAGTTTTCCAACCCCAGATGCCGTATGAGTTGCAATAACTTTTTTCAGAACAAGCTGTCCAACTCGAAAAGACCTGGACTTGAGATTTCGATCATGATATGATGATATTCGCTGCTTATATATTGCTGATTACAGCTGGGCGAACTCTTTGATTTCCTCTAGCCTATCTAAGTGATACAACATATTTGCCTCATTTTCCTCAGCATTGTATGATGAAGTTCAGACACTTGGAATGCCAATCTCACATGGGATGACTGCTTCAGCTCTATAAGTAAGAGAGAAAGGTGAGAAACCTGTCGTTTCTAGTGGGGAAGTTCAGTAAGCCTATAGAACATTATTGAGCTCATCAACCCAGAGACCACCCTTAGCATCATCCAGTCTCTTCTTTAGGCCAACAAATATAATTCGGTTAGTTACCTCAATCATGCTGTTTGATTGTGGGTGGTATACCGAGGTGAAACACAGTTGGATATTTAGATCTGCACAATAACTCTTAAAGAAGGAGCAATCGAACTGTTTATTGTTATCAGTAATAATTGTGTGCGGGATTCTGAACCTTGTAATTATTGCCTTCTGCATAAACTTGATTATGTTTGCTTGAGTAATTGTAGCCACTGGCTTTGCTTTCACCTATTTTGTGAAATGATCGATCGCCACTACCAAGAAATTCCATTGTCCGGTGGTTAACAGAAAAGGTTCGAGAATATCGATTCCCCATTAAGCAAATGGCCAATTGCTATGAATGGGCACTTAAGGGGTGGATTTTTGATGCAATATGTTTTCGAATCGCTAGCATTTATCACACTTCTGAATGAGCTTTTTAGCATCTTTCTCCATCATGGGCCAATAGTACCCTTGCAACAAAGCTTTCTGAGCTATTGCTTGTGCTCTCTCATGTGCACTATAAATGCCTTCATGAATTTCTCGGAGTACATAATCACCCTCTTCGATGCTCAGACATAGAGTATAGGGATGTGAGAATGATTACTTATATAACTTATCATCTAAGATGGCATACCGGCTTGACCGTCAAACAATTCATCGAGCTTCAACCTGATCATCAGGGAGAACTCCCAAACTAAGATACTAATATATGGGAAAATGCCAACCATCCATTGGCTCATTCATTTGAACCTTGTATGTTTTATATGTTGGTGCTATTATGATCGACCACACTATGTCTACCGAGTATTTTGTTTTAACTAGAAGCTTGTTTAGCTAAAACATCTGCTCCCTAATTTTTTGTTCGAGGTATTTGCTCAATCGACCATGCACACCCCATTTTCTCTAATTGAAATAATAGGATAGCGATGAGCTCCTTGTGTCGAACCATCACATTCTCCTTGGCCTCAAATTTGCCAAGCAACCGGCTTACAACCAACTGCAAGTCAGAAAAAATAGACAATGAATTGGGTCTTACCTCAATGGCGAGCTGCAATCTAAAATAGAGAGCCTCGTATTCTACCATATTGTTGGAGGCCAGGAATGTTATGTGAGCCATCCCTTTAATGGTTATCCTATATGGTCTAATAAGGACTATACCGATGCTAGCCCATTCAGATGAGCAAGCTCAGTCTACAAATATTTTCCAAGAGCAAGTGCTTGGCTCGGGAGGTAAAGCATGCAACTCAGCCATAAAATTATCCAAAACTTAGGCTTTAATTAATTATCGGGTTCCATACCGAACATCTAATTCACCTAGATGGGTTGTCCATTTTGTGAGCATTCAGAATGCTTTTGGCCTCTGGAGCACTTTTTCGAGATTGAAATTTATCTAGACTATCACAGTGTGTGCCTAAAAATAAGGGCAGAGCTTGATGGATGATATAACCAGTGCTAAGGCTAACTGCTCCAGAATGGGATAATTCAGTTCGGCACCCCTTAACACCTTGCTCGTATAATTAATCAAAAACTATTGACTACCTTCCTCCCTAATCAAAATGAACCAATAGCTCAGGAGGAAACTACAAGTACATATAAAAAAATCTCGGCCACTTGAGGCCTGCTTAGTAATGGCGGTGTGCTGAGAAATGGCTTAAACTCCTAAAAAGTTTGCTGACATTCTGGGGTCTATTCAAACTTCTTAAAATTTTTGAGTTCCCTGTAAAATGGAGATAATATTTAGCTGAACAAGAGATAAACCTGCCTAGGGCTGTTACCTTGCCATTAAGCTTCTGCACTTCTCTGATGGACTTCGGGGGTACTATCTTTAAAATGGCTTGAATCTTTGCTGGATTGGCCTCTATGCCCTTCTTCAAAATCATGAAGCCTGAGAATTTCTCAGATTGTACCTGAATGCACAATTCTCTGGGTTGAGCTTCAAACCAAACTTTCTAAGAGTTAAGAAAGTTTTTGTGAGTTCAGTGGGCAAATCACAAGATGCCTTACTCTTAACTGCCATATCATCTACACACACCTCCATATTCCTCCTAAGATAAGGAGCAAAAGGCATAATTCTATAGCAGTAAGTAGCTTGATGAGTAATGAATGTTGTTTTCTCTTCATCTGTTGAGTTTCTTGGAATCTGGTAGTAACCAAACGAGGCATCTAGAAAGGCATATTCTTTGAACCCAGTTGTTGAATCAACAAAGAGGTCAATATTAGGCAGCAGATAGTTGTCTTTAGGGCAAGCCTTATTCAATTCCATGAAATTCACACACATTCTCAACTTTCCATTAGCTTTTTTCACAAGAACCACATTGGGCAACTAGTCCGAATATAAAACCTCAAGGATAAATCTATTTTTAAGCAAGGCTTATAGTTCTATAGATATTCTTTTAATATCCGAAGACTGCCAGGCAAACACATTCACTGCCACTTCTTCCCCTTCCTTGTTCGCCTTAATTTTAACTACCTTGCCAGGTGCTATCTCGACCTCCAGCAATGAATCTAATGGCTCCGCTTTTTGAGCATTGTTGGTGGAAATATCCAAGGAAGCCAATGAGAGAGCTTGATTTGCTTCTCTCAGCATTATAATATATGTTTCCCGGGCCACCTTCTGATTTTCTCGAAGCACCACAATGCCTCTTAAAGTGGGAACTTTAAGAAATAATTTTCGCATAGAAATGTATGCATCCACCCCGGCCAGTAACGGCCTTCCAAAAATGACATTGTAGGCCAGTGGAATGTCCACGACCATGAAACAACTAGTACAAGTACGAACCACCTCATCATTCCCGAGATGTATAGATAATTTCACCGATCCTTCTACCTCAACCGGCTGACTAGATATCCCAATGAGTGGGAATGACACTGGTTTTAAGATGTTGTTCGACATTTTCAATGCATTATAGCCTGCAAGGTGATGTGGTTGACCGCACTACTTGTGTCCACTAGAATTCGCTGGACTACATAGTCCTGAATCAGGGCCTTTACCACCAAAGAATTAGTGTGTGGTTGTTTGACATGATCACCATCCACATCCATGAACCTCACTTTATAATTCGTTACAAGGGAACTAGAATCTAAGGAGAACACCTCTTTTGCTTTCCTTTTTTTGAGAATTATAAAAAATGTCATAATATTTGCCCCCCTAATTACATGTATCACACCGGTTGGAGCCTTCGTACTTATACTGGCTCTATTATCTTGTCTCCGAGGTGAATGAGACCGATATCTGCTTTTATCATTCTTAACAAACTGGGCGAGCTTTCCCTTCCGTACTAAAAATTTGATCTCCCTTTTGAGTTGATTACAGTCATTTGTCTCATGACCTTTATCCTTGTGAAAAGTGCAAAAGAGGCTTTGATCTCTATTAGAGCTTTCCGTCATAGGTCTTGTCTAGTTCACCTAATCGTTCTCATTCATCCACTTCAAAATTTGTGCCCTCAAAGCATTCAAGGGTGACCACCTATCATCATTCTAATTCCTAAACCGTGCTGAAACTACATAAGCTCGGTTTGAGCTACTTTCTCTTATAGCTTCTCTTATGGCCTGATCTATACGAGTCTCTACTATCTTCATTTTGAGAGCTATGACGGAGGCGATGTCCCTCATCCATCCTTATGTATTTATGAGCTCGGGACAAAAGTTTGGTAAAATCACTGGGTGGCTTTTTGCTCAGTGAGTCACTGAAATCCTGACACTGGGTGTTATGTATTAGGGCATTGTTGGCCACCTTTAAATTTAGGTTCTGAATGTCCATTGCTACAGTGTTTAACCTTTTCACATAGGCTCTTAATATCTCCCCTTTATCCTGTCGAACTAAATTAAGGTTAGCTAAGACTTTCATGGGTCGAACAGCTGCCACAAACTTTACAATAAATATATCGCTGAACTGTTTAAAACTTGCAATAGAGTGCTTGGGCAAATTTTGAAACCAAATCTAGGTAGACTCAGTAAGTTTTGGGAAAAGATCTTACACAAAGCAGCATTATCCAAGGTGTGGACGAGCACAGTGTGATGGAATTAATCCAAGTGAGCTCGAGGATCTATACTGCTATTTTACTAAGGCAGATTTAGTAATCTAATCTTTGGGAATAAATTAGCCAAAATCTCCTTGCCTAGCGGCGATATGAAATTAATTTAGTATTGCAGAGTGTTTCAATTTTGATACTTCTGCATTCATTCCTTAAAAAGCCTCTTAAACTGATTCAAGCTTAGGTTTATAGTAGAACCCGGGGCTAATGCGGGAGGAAACGCTGGTGGGACAGGTGTGGAGGGTTGTGGAGCCGTTAAAAAAAGTTGTGTGGGAGCTGGGGGAAGGGGTGTTTGGGCAGGTGCTTGGGATGTGTGATGCGCGCCGGATCCCCGCGGCCGCCCGTTCGGTCGCTCGGACGTGGGCGACCGGGGCATTTGTGGGTCCGTTGACAGCTTGCAATAAATCGCAAGTGCGTCTATGTTGGGCAACAAGGAGGTTTCATGGAGTTGCCACCCAATAGAATATTGGGAAAGTTACTCTCGCCTCAGAGGGGTCATTAAAGGTAAACTTCTCGCCCTAAGGAGCCTAAGATTAACGCTAAAGTCTCGTGGCACAAAAAGGTGTCTTGGAGGGTAGACCTCTAGCCTCTTTGAGCCCAAAGACCAGAGCTGGGTCCGGGATTTCTCATCTATTTCTACCTCGATTACTTTATGATCAAATTTTAAATTATCATTGATTCGCTCTCCCTCCACACGATGCAATTTATTAAAGGCACATTTATTCATGTTTGGAAAGCCATAAATGAGCAAGTAAATATCAAAAGACGATAAATTACAATAATACAAGGAGTAGAATACAACTCCCTTTATAAATGTGCGATACATACATGAATCGGGGCATTATTTATTTTTGAGGACTTTGGTCCTCGCATGCACCATTATCAAAAGTGGATATTTTTATTTGTGATGATCTTTATTGGATAAAAATAGGGTATTGGACCCTTGCTTTTGTACAAACCTCATTTTATTGAATATAAAACATTGAGTCATTTTTTTACATTAACGGGACATGAAAGAAGTACATCCATATATATAAAATAATCAATGAATATCAAATGAAGAAAATATTCAAAAGGATTAGGAAACTAAATCGGATAAAATCCTCCAAATATGGTAGGTAGCCGCTCCAACTCGGGATAGTCCAAGAGAATCAATATACACTCATAGAAAGTTAAAAGATGTCAATATACATACAATCAATATATAGGAATCCAAAGGGACTTGAAAAAGATAAAAAATCATTTAAAGGGAAAGAGACAGAGCCCACCAACGGCCTCTTTTAGGTGACCGACGGGCGTCAGTCAAGATAACCGACACGTCCGTCTGTCACTCAAAAAGTGGGCGTCTGTAGATGAGGTGACCGACGGGCGTCGGTGATAAAGATGACCCGTCGGTCACCACTATCTCCGAAAAAACAGAGAGAAAAATTCCTTTTAAGACCAAAAGGAGATTTTACAATAAAATCAAGTAATGAGAGTCAAAATAAAGAAAAATAATGACAAAAATGGAAGAATTTAACAAATAAAGAATAAATATGAAATGATATGGAGAAGGAATCCGGAATATTTACCCTCAGATAATCGCTTTGGGTGAAATTCTTGTGTTGATTAGAGCCCCGCGTATTCCACGAAAAGCAAGATGAAGGATTGAAAAGAGGAAATCAGATTACTTCCTTCTCAAACCTTCAAAGTATTGTCTTTGGAATCAAAATCTAAAGGAAAACTAATTAGTTTTTAGTCCCTTTTGATGGATTTGATCCTCTTTTGAACAAGATTTCTTTATGAAATGTGTTTGCTGGAAGAGAGAGAAAATATGCTTGAATTTGGGCAGAGTTTCCCCTCTTCAAAAATTTTTGGAACCCTTTTCTATTGAAAATCCGGAGCTTTTATAAGCCAGACACGACCGACGGGCGTCGGTGTATAGAGGCGGGCGTCGGAAGAATCCTTCTGACATAAGGATTCGTCCGACGGCCCTGCCACATCCACCGACGGGCGTCGGAAAGGTTGCGTGCTCCGGGAAACCAGGCGGCGTTCTGACAGGGGCGGTGACTTTCCGACGGGCGTCGAAAAATACCACAAGCCGTCGGTGACCCCAAGCGACGGGCTGACTTCACAGATGGGCTGGCCGTCTGTGGAGAAAAAAAAGCTTTTTGACTCGAAAAAAACCCCGTTTTCTCCCCCTCTACCTACGAAAGGTAAAAAGACTCATTTCTCATGGAACGCGGGACTAAAATCCCCAAATCCAAACTATTTATACAGGTTAGGATACTGATTTCATCACAGGGTAACCTCTGATCCGGACCGCTCCGGGACACGGTGCTTACAGGATGCCATTTCAGTTAGAGTGGCTAAGAATGCTTGAGCTATTTATGGGGTAAGGCCACGAATGGCTTGATTGGGGACAGGTTGAGGAGGAGCTGGATTTTGTGCTTGGTAGAAGGGTTGTTAAGCTAGTAACAATGGGACTGGCTAATACTGAACCAGTGGAGGTTGTATTATTTGTACAAATAACTGATCTAGAGGTGGCTAGATTAATGGAGGTTGAATTTGTGGAGGTTGGTTGGCCAGAGGGGCAATAGGACAGGACTTGGGAGTCCTAACTAGAGCATAACTCAAAGACTCTGGTGAGGTAAGGATTTTTTCTGATTAGATAAGATTAATTCCTAATTGGATAAGGTTGATCCTTGATTAGATAAGGTTGATTCCTAATTAGATAAGGTTGATCACGAGGAAACCACATTATGATGGAATGGAAGTTTTTGATGGATTTCAACAATCCTTATAACTCACAGAGATGAGCTTTTTTCGAGCCATTAACATATACCGAGTTGTTGTTGGGAGATTTCAGATCAGCTCAGTTACCGGACTCAGGAGCAAGATTGTCGAACTCATAGAAGGAGTGTCTGGTTATCAAGCTAGAAATAAGAGCTGGTTGCAATTAGCTAAAGTATGCTTATTATCCCTTTTAAGCGTTGATAACTCATCAGTTAATGCTTTCACTTACTCATTCTTCGAAATCAAACTTTTGCAATAAAAAAATTAACTTCTTCACTCTATTGTTGTTGGGAGATTTCAGATCAGCTCAGTTACCGGACTCAGGAGCAAGATTGCCGAACTCATAGAAGGAGTGTCTGGTTATCAAGCTAGAAATAAGAGCTGGTTGCAATTAGCTAAAGTATGCTTATTATCCCTTTTAAGCGTTGATAACTCATCAGTTAATGCTTTCACTTACTCATTCTTCGAAATCAAACTTTTGCAATAAAAAAATTAACTTCTTCACTCTATTGTCAAAAATAGTCATAAGTGGACCGCCAATAGCGAACACTTTTAATCAAAATAGCCAGGTCCTTAAAACCAAATGCATTAACAAATTCATACCGTGAAACAAATATAACAATGCAAAAGAAAGAAAGGAGGTACCAAAATGTGATGTTTAATAGAGTGGTTAAGAGTGGTAGTCATCCCTTTGTTAGTATGATGAGGCATATCAATATAGCTCCCCACCCAATCCCTTAATAAGGTTATGTAACTTGCAAGAGTTAATGCGTGCATATTGCCCCCAGAAAGTTATCTTTGATGTGCGATATAGCGTTAGGCACACTCATGTATTCATATCCAAATGGAATCCTAAAAGCAAAAGACCTATTCCTTCCCCATGAAGAGAAATTGAAGGGGTATGTATAGTGAAATTAGAAACAGGAAGAGAAACTCTAATTTGTGTAGAAAATGAAATAGGCATAATAAGAAAGGAAGTAAATACAAGTGTATTAAGAGACAAAATGGAAGGAAAAATAGATTGCATAAGACTAATACCATTTGAAACTTAAGAATGAAAATTGTTATTAACATTGCTAAGCTCAACCTGCAAATGAGAAGTATCAAAAGTCCTAGGTGAAATGCCAAAGGACGAAACACTATCCAAGGAACTAGAAAGTTAGCTAAGGGTAGGAAGAGAAATAAAAAATTATCCCTAATGGTAAAATGAAAGGCAAAAGGAACATGAGAAAAAGATATTGCAATGAAGGCAACAACTCGGATGTAACAGGAGGTAAAGGTGGGGAGGTGCAGAGATTATTAGAGAAACTAGCATCTTAGATATAAGAGAAGTGGAGTCCTTCACATAATGAGCTCTTTTTCTAATTATGGAGGAAAAAGGGAAACTCATCCCAATCCTTATCTTTGAGATTAGAAGACTCATCCCTTTTCCCAGGTGTGGCTATCAGATGTCCCTCAACATCGAATGAAGGTGGCCCAAAGTAGTAAGCTGATCCTATGTGAGAAATATATATACCATAAAAAGGAATAGTTAAAAACATAAATATATTAAAAATAATAGAGTTAAAGTCAACTTACAATAGCAAAAGAAAAAGTAGTATCAAACTCATGGACCGAAAAATCATCAACAATAATAATTTATTATTGAGAAGGACTATGGGAAGAATGGTTGAAATAGGAAAGGGTAATTACCAATAGCATGAGGAGGCATCACTCCCAAATAAAGATCCTCCACAGTCTCATGAACAGAATGGGATGAAAGCATAGCTCTAACGAGATTTACTCGAGAATTAGTAAAGAGGAGGTTTAAGTGGACCCATTGCTTGAAAGCTCACTGAGAAAGCAAATACTAAAACAATGACAACACATTATTATTAAGAAAGAAGGAATTCAATGAACGCACAAAGCCTGAGAGATTAGTAAACTTAAATATACCAGCGCCAAGAGGGTTTTCCCTAGGTACAAGTTTACAGCTTTAGTAACATCAAATTTCCATTCAAGAAAAATCAATCTAAAAATAAAATCTTCTCAAATTCAGATAGGGTGGAGGGACTGTGAACCCATGAGTTAAAAGTGGTACATTTCAAGGGAAAACCCTAACATGGCTCATCACTTTAACAATAGAAAACAAAGGAAGCCAATCCTTCATTTTAGGATTTTAACTAGTTAGATAAAAAATCATTCTCTCCCTTGAAAACCATAAAGCCCTTCCGACTCTTTTGACAATAATAGAAGGAAGTGAAAAGAGGAATGGTAAGAGTAAAGCCAAAATTAAAACATATTTTTTCAAAACTAATGGTAAATGGTATTTGGCGCAATCATTATAGGACTTCCCTTATAATAAGCAAAAATATCTATAATAAATTGGGTAGGAGGAAAAGAAAGACCAAACAAAAGCTGATGTTTGTAGACTACAAAAGTATTGGGGTTTCTATAAGGCTCAAGCCAATCATAGCCTAGAAGGGGCAAAGGATGAAGAAGAATCCACTCCTTAAGTTAAAGAATCCTAATTTAACAAACAAAAGGAAGGGCAAATGACGATATCTTCATCAAATCATGATTTGTAACCCTATAAGCTTTAGAAGAAACACTAGAGGGATTTTTACAAGAATTCATAATTAAGGTTTGGAAAAAGAAATGTACCTATAAAATGGAATGAAGAAAAACAAAAATCTCTAAACTTAAATGACCTTAAAGGAAAGATTGGAGAAAAAGAAAAAGAAGGCAAAATAGGAAGAACACAAGAATGCCCAGAAAAGAGAAGTAAATAAGTCAATTTGGCCTAACGATATAAAACTGGTCTGAAATCCCAAAAGCGAATTAAAGAGTCAATTTGAAGCATGAAAAAATGCTATTAATACTCTGTTTATATTGTATTGGACGCCGGACACATTTACTAATAGGAATAAAAGGGGCACATGATATAACTGTAAATGTATTATAAACTATAAGAAGAGGGTGCTTAGGCCCAATAAAGAACTTAAATTAATAAGGCCCCTTAAGAATTATATAGTCCGTCTATTCTCTCCTTAGAGAATCTATTGTACAACCGACCAACCACCTTGTTTATGCCATGCTGAGGGACCACATCCACTAATTGCATGGGCACGAGTACAAAAGATGGTTTTATTGTTTAAGGACCACATCCCTTTAAATGGGGCTTCACGACGTGGATCCTATACAAGAGATGACCGTTATCCAGGTATAACCCCAACCTGTAGACACCGAGTCCCGAGTAGTCTTGATCAGTATTATCCAATGATGAAATTAAGTGTGTCGATTTATAGCCAAAAAGAATGAAAGTTAGAAGTGATAATTTTTTTGTCGTTTTGATTTGTTAGGAATGAATAAAAATGTATTTTAAAAATATTTTAAAAATTATTTTGGGGTAAAAAAGTGAGTTTTTAATTTTTTGTGTTTTATAGAAAATTTGAAAAAAAAAAATTTCCGCGCGAATGTCGGGCTGCGGCAGCGCTGGTCGCGCGCCCTGTGTGCGGGGATGCCCGTCGGGCACTCCGACGGGGCGTCCCTCGCCCCTGTCGCCCATTTTCCGATTTTTGGCCATTTTGGCCTCAAAAATTTATTTATCTTCAATTTTTTTTTGTAGAATTCAATGGTAAAACTTTTAAAATTCCAAACCTTGATTTTCTTCATTTTTTTGATTTTATTGAAATTAAGTCAATTTAATTCTTCAATTAAAAATCTGAATTTTAGGGGAAAATTAAAGGGGGGATTTTCTTTAGAAAATCAGTTTTCTTCTTTTTTCTTCTCTCAAATAAATCCTCTCAACTTTTTTAAAGAATTTTTCCAAGTGAATTATTGAGACAAAAAATAACAATTTTTGTTCTTGAAAATTTTTCTTCTTTTCAGCAAAAAATTTTTACTTTGAAACAAATAAATCAATTATTTGTTTTTGAGTAAAAATCCATTTTCAATATATTATTTTTCTAACTTTATTCTTACAATCAAGACAAGGAATTAGATTATCTACCTTTATTTCTTCAAGATAAATTTTGAGAGTAAACATTTTTGGCTCAATTTCTTAATTTAATTTTTAATTTCATTTTTTTTTTGTTTTCAATTAATTAGTTAACATGTAAATTCTTTTAGTTCTATTAATTTCTTCTTATTTAATTAATCATCATATAAATTATTTTAGATCTATTATTTAATTGTTCATGTTCTTACTTCTTATTTTTTTAATTGTTCATATTATTATTTATTATTCTTATTTAATTGTTCATGTTCATATTATTGCCATCATTTTTGTTCATATATATTATTAGTATTATCATTTAACATGTTTTAACATAATTGACTTATATTATTTTTTCATTTTATTATTCCATATTTAATTGGATTGTTCATTTTCTTTGATATTATTATTATTATTATTATTATTATTATTATTATTATTATTATTATTATTATTATTATTATTATTATTATATTGGATTGTTCATCTTCTTTGATATTATTATTATATTTGATTGTTCATTTTCTTTGATATTATTGATATTATTATTATTATTATTATTATTATTATTATTATTATTATTATTATTATTATTATTATTATATTTGATTGTTCATATTCTTTGTTGTTATTGTATTATTATTATTGTAGTTATTACCATCATTAGTATTATTATTATTATTATTATCATTTTTCTTGTTCATTATTATTATTAATATTATTATTTATATTTCTTATGCATGCTGAATTTTATGTATATTATATTTTTTTATGCATGATTGGATGTTATTGTTGTTATTTTATGTTTTTATGCATGTTAAATTCTATCATCATTATTATATGCTTGTTCATGCATGTTGAATTTTATTATTATTATGATATTCTTTTTATGCATGCTAAATTGTTAATTAGTTAAATTGCATATTTTTATTATGTCATTTTAATTAACTTGACATACATGATGCAATTTTGTTTGCCTTAATTTAATTATTTTCATGTGATATGTTTAATTATTTTTTATTACTAAGTTCATTTTCATTTATTTTTATTTTTAATACTCATTTTTATGTGTGAATTTTTGCCAAGTGGGAGCCCATAGAGACTTGAAGATACCATTTGGATGTTGTTATTTTTTATTGTTTTTTCATTATTTTGCTTTCATTTGGGTTTATTTTATTATTATTATTATGTAATTTGTAATAATAAATTTATTTTTATGCACGCTAATTAAAAAGTCACAAAAATATTTCTATTTATTAACCTTGGGTTTTTCTAAATAAAAACGAGACCAATGTCCTAGTTTTTTCTCATCCAAAATAAATTGTTACTTTAAAATTAATTTCTTTAATTATGCATGAGAGGATCAACGTCCTCATCTTTAGCAAATAACCCGTTTTATGTATGAATTGTATTTTATTTACAAATGGGGGTTGTATTCCGCCCCTAGTTTTGTTGTAATATATTTCATATGCTTTATTTTAAATTCGTTTTTTACTTACCGCTTTATTTATATGTTTGACATGCGCGTTAAATTAAATTGCATTAAAATTGAATGAGAAAAGGCATGAAACGCTAATTTCAAAACTTGATCATAAACTTAACCAAAGTATGAATAAATGGGAAGTCCCGAACCATCTCTGGTTTTTGCGCTCAACGAGGCGAGAGCACCATTTCAATGTTCCATTGGAATGGAACTTCCAAGACACCTCTTGTGTCCCGTAAAAAAGGCTTAATTTACAATTCTAGGCTTCATAGGGTTAGAGGGTCATTCTAATGATCTATTGGGGTGATTTCCTCCAAAATCCCTTTGGTTTGCCCAAAATGGATATTATGCGCCGTCTTAGGCTCCCTGAGGCGAGATGAACTTTTTCAATGTTTTATTGGGTGGCAACTCTATGAAACCTCCTTGTTGCCCAAAATAGATGCACTTGTAAATACCTTACAAGTTTTAATGAACCTCTCTCGATCGCCCTAAAGGCGGGCTTTTGAGGACCTCGGGATTCGGCCCGCGTCACAGTGGCGACTCCACTGGGGACATTAAGAGACTTCCCTTCGAAAGTACCTTGGCTAAAATTTACAATTGAGTTGTAATTTAGAAATTTCATCTCTTTTCAAAATTGCATTGCATCCATGCTAGAGCCTTAGATTATGCTAGTTTGGTCCCTATTTTAACCCCGGTGCATTCCCGAAATACAACCCTACGTTCACTCATTGTGGGGAAGTGTTAAGGATAATCACCAGCCCAAGCCTTGTACCTTATGGTATATCAAATGGAGATCCGATCGGTTGTTATGCTTGTGATGAGCTAGACCCGTTGGCAGGGACCATGCTTGGGTAGCCCTAAAGTAACATCACCTTGGCCAAAGCTCATGTAATGGAAATAATTACTTCCCCTAAGTGGTATGAACCATAATACTATGCTTGCTGTATGGATCGTTATGTATTGGGCGGACCCATATATTTTGATTAATCACCTAATCAAAGGCTTTTATGCCCCGATAGGCCCGTGTCAATTTATTCGGACTGCCTAAATACGTAATGATCAAAACCCATGTGTATGCACATTAGCTAAGAGAGGTTATGTTGCCGGTTTTTCACCATGCACCATACGTGTCTATCGGGTTCCTTGTTAACCCATGGATCAAGCCCACCTAGGAAAGAAACTGCACGACCTCGTGTGTGGGGGCAATAAGGTAGGAAGGATCTACCTACTTGCATGTGGTTATTGATGATGCATTGCATATTCATGTCATTCATGCACAAATAAAATTTTTATTTCTTCCTTATGTATACATTCTCTTCTTTGCATATAATTATTACATGTACATATCATCCTGTGTATAGTTTTTCAAATATTTCACATGTATCTTTGTAATCTCTTTTAGTCACTGTATACCATTTGTTGCACAATACGACCATGCATTACATATTATTCATGCATCATTCTAACTCCTTACTTTTCAGCTATTGTAGACCATTTGCTTGGGTGGTTTAGGGATCCCGATAGTTGTCTAAAGAGTGATCAGAGTTTAACTTGGCTGACAAAGATTTAGCATCCTTGCTAGAGCATCCGAAGATATTAGAAATGGCTGGCCCTTCACAATAGACTGAAGAGATTCGTGCCCTAATTGACCAGGAGATGGATGAAGGTTCGAAGAGCTTGAGAAAAGGATATTGGCCCTAGTTAAGGAAAGGATGGGTGCCATGGCACTCGTTCTCCAAGCTCAACTTATGGCGACCACCCTTAACCAGGTTGAGCTAGCCACGGTCAAAAAGGATTATGCAACGACAAATGTAATGTTTCCATCCACTCTCGAGCCTAAGGGCAAGGCACCACTCGACTCACCAATCAAGCTAGTGGGAAGAGCAAAGGGACTAGAGCCTTTACAATCAGTGGGCCTCCTCAGTCCCTCGAACATCGAAAGGAAGCTAACTAATCTTGAAGAAGAGATTGTGAAGTCCAAGCTTGCAACTACCCTGGCACATCTCAATAAGACTATTGCTGGCCCCGCAAGTCCAAGAGTTAGTTACTATGATAATAGCAGTGATACCCAAAGGGCAAGAAAAGTGTCAGCAATTAAAGCAGATCAGAGGCACTACTCTAATTTGGGCAGATCCTTGTCTTGGGTACTCAACAGGTTGATGAAGGAAGGTAAGCTACAGCCACTGCCTGCTAAGCTTGCCAGAAACCAGGGACATCCTGATCATCGAGAAAATCAGTATTGTGCTTTCCACCAGCACACTGGGCATGTGACGGACAATTGTACAAGGCTAAGGCATGAGATTCAAGATCTGATTGATAACAAACAGATTACTGATCCAGAGTGCTGCAAGAAATAGGGGAGGAAACCTTCTAGAAGATATGCTTTTCATATTTGAACTTTTTTTAGTCTTGATGTATGTAGTACTGTTTACATTAATTATATTAATGGCTTTTTGTTTATGTCCTCATAATTTCATTATGCATGATCACAACTACAAGTTATTTGATATTAACTTAATGAATACTCCTTCATTTAATCTCGAGATCTTATAGCATTCGATATAACTCCTGAAGTGAAGAAAATTCTGAGAATTGAAAATAAAAAGAGAAAGTGAAAAAAAAACTAGTTGCAATTAGGGGAATGAATGAAAACTCACTAAGAGCACTAGAACCTTTTCGATTACCCGTCAAAGCGATCCCTAGATAAGGCTGAATCTAGAAAATGATTTAGGCACGATTTTCTTTGTATAGCTCTTTAAATGACCATTTCCTACCCTTATTTTGCAATCACTTGCTAGCCCGTTGGGCCTTTATTTTGGTATGCTAAATGCGTACCGATTTTATTGTTACACGCGTTAAAACTTACCCTTCGCCTAAAATAATTTTGGCTTCCCCTTAGAAGAATGGCCGCTCTAGTAAGGATGGATGTACATTATGACATTTCTTTGGGCTATCAAAACTTGCTCCGATGAAAGTGGGTTTACACTTTGAGAAGAGAATTTCAATCATCGATAATTTTTTTTGGGGTTACTAAAAATTGCCCCGGTGAAAGTGGGTTTACACTTTGAGGAGAGAATTTTAACCATTGATAATTTTTTGGGTTACCAGAAACCACCCTGATAAGGATGGGTTTACTCCTTTGAGAAAAAATTTTCAATCATCGATAATTTTGGGCTATACTTCGGAAAGGGGGTTTAAATTACCAATAAGCTTTTTGTGAAATTAGAGACATAAACTTGTGAAGAAAAAGAAAAAAAATGAATGAAAAGAAAAGAAAAAGAAGAAAAAAAGAAAAAAAAAGAAAAAAAAGAAAAAAAAAAAGTAGAGCTCAAAATATTAATTGTTATTCTGAGCTTGATGAGCTAAAAGTATTATTAAAACCCAAATTCAAGAATCCATTTGTAGTACGCAATTGATCTGAGAATAATTCTTCCATCCGTCGAATAAATAGCGCGGTCATTTTTCTCTAGCGACCTTATCCTCCCTTGATAGCCATCTACTTAAGCCTAACGCTACAACCAAAGTAAGACCTTTTGATTCTTAGTTCAATCTTATCCAATTAGCGGAGATGACCTTTTAATAAGGTTTGGTACGTAGGAAGAGGCATATGGTGTTTTTTGAGCTTCAAGCGGGGAGCCACGAATGCATTTATGCATTTGAGCATTTGAGTTGAGTCTCGTCCCCAACGTTGCATCTAGAATTCACTTAGAAAGAAAAAGAGCATCCTAGCAAAAATTAAGGGCAAAGAGAAAATTTTCAACCATGAAAATCTGAGAGAGCTGGTTGATAACAGGAGTTTGATGATTTCAAGATCCATCTCGAGATTAGATAGGGTCTTGTATTTTTGAGATTAATGCCAAATGATGATCATGCATGATGAAATCAGACTGGAACATATGCATTTATACTATAATATTTTAATGTAAGCAAATCACTTTATCTTGCATACTCAAAATGGTTTAAGTTCTAGCATAAAAAGTAGTGTATTATTTTTCTTTGCATATGTGCAATTTATTATAAGTGGTCCTCATTGCCATTTTCATCTTTATGCTTCAGTAGACTTGCGCTGACATCGGCTTCCAGCTTTTCGTCAGCCAAAAATCCATACGACCATTATTCAAAAAGCCAAAAGAATTTTGGACACACAAAAAAAAAGAGGCCGTTAGAGATGAAAACCGTGATTGGCTCTCTAAGCAAAAGTTAGGCTAAAGGGCAGGGTGAAAACCTGGAGACAGGCAGTCTGCCCTACAAAAAAAAAAAAGAGAAAAAAAGAAAAAAAAAGCCGCTGGAGTGGGTTGGGTCCATTCGAGGCAAAAAATTAGGCACAGGGTTATGTGAAAATCCCCAAAGGGACGAATTTCTCGCTAAGAAAAGCTAGTGTAAAATCCACAAGGGACGTACTACCTTTAAAAAAATGACTATTGACGCCTGGAGCGATAAGATAGCATTACTCCGAATGACTTTCCTTAGGCAGAACTTGATTCAGAGTCCTGGGGACAAATTCCTCATTGACCGAGGGGCAAAGATGCGCATGGGACAGTTCTTTTTGAAAAGATTATGAGTCAGAGTTCGTAAAGCCAAAACAATACTTTTTTAGATCCCTGGGGGTATCAAACAATGTGAGCAGCCGAGCAGTACACTCAACGAATCCCTTAACCACCTGGGATGTGGTCTATCCATTTTTGCATATCACATGCATCTCACATGCATTCAATCCTTTATGCGTATAGATATACACACGCAACTCTTGTACATTAATCCTTTGTTCGTGTCTCTTGTATATAGCTTTATGTGTACATTTCACACACATTTCGCACACACAATCTTTTGTAAATACTTTTGTGCCAATAACTTTACAGGGAAAAGGCCGAACTAAAGGACAACTTCGGCAAGATGAATTCAAGATAAAGCCCAAGCAAGACGAAATCATGTAAGCCCATGAAGGGATTTTTCTTTGGGTCTTTCTTTTAAGGCATTCTCAGTCTCTTCAGAGCATTATCTTTAAGACCTTTTAAAAGGAAATCTCCTAGGTCTCTTAAGAGACAAATCACTTTTTCTCTTATACTTTGAGTAGACAGTAGCAGACTCGGTGCAGTCCTCTAAGAGGGCATCTCTTGCACTTTTAGTAGTTTGTAGCAGACTCGGTGTAGTCCTCTAAGAGGGCATCTCTTGCACTTTTAGTAGTCTGTAGCAGACTCGGTGCAGTCCTCTAAGAGGGCATCTCTTGCACTTTTAGTAGTCTGTAGCAGACTCGGTGCAGTCCTCTAAGAGGGCATCTCTTGCACTTTTGGTAGTCTGTAGCAGACTTGGTGCAGTCCTCTAAGAGGGCATCTCTTGCGCTTTTAGTAGTCTGTAGCAGACTCGGTGCAATCTTCCTTTTGCGTTTTTTGTAGCCTGTAGCAGGCTCAGCGCATCGTCATCTACGGATGGCAGCTGCACTTTTAGTAGTCTGTAGCAGACTCGGTGCAGTCCTCTTATTGCACTTTTAGTAGTCTGTAGCAAACTCGGTGCAGTCCTCTAAGAGGGCATCTCTTGCACTTTTAGTAGTCTGTAACAGATTCGGTGCAGTCCTCTAAGAGGGCATCTCTTGCACTTTTAGTAGTCTGTAGCAGACTCGGTGCAGTCCTCTAAGAGGGCATCTATTGCGCTTTTAATAGTCTGTAGCAGACTCGGTGCAATCTTCCTTTTGCGTTTTTTGTAGCCTATAGCAGGCTCGGCGCATCGTCATCTACGGATGGCAGCTGCACTTTTAGTAGTCTATAGCAGACTCGGTGCAGTCCTTTTTTTGCACTTTTAGTAGTCTGTAGCAGACTCGGTGCAATCTTCCTTCTGCATTTTTTATAGCCTGTAGCAGGCTCGGCGCATCGCTATTTACGAATGGCAGCTGTACTTTTAGTAGTCTGTAGCAGATTCGATACAGTCCTCCTTTACACTTTTAGTAGTCTGTAGCAGACTCGGTGCAATCTTCGTTTTGCATTTTTTGTAGCCTGTAGCAGGCTCGGCGCATCGTTATCTACGGATGGCAGCTGCACTTTTAGTAGTCTGTAGCAGACTCGGTGCAGTCCTCCTTTGCACTTTTAGTAGTCTGTAGCAGACTCGGTGCAGTCCTCTAAGAGGGCATCTCTTGCACTTTTAGTAGTCTGTAGCAGACTCGGTGTAGTCCTCTAAGAGGGCATCTCTTGCACTTTTGGTAGTCTGTAGCAAACTCGGTGCAGTCCTCTAAGAGGGCATCTCTTGCGCTTTTAGTAGTCTGTAGCAGACTCGGTGCAATCTTTCTTTTATGTTTTTTTGTAGCCTGTAGCAGGCTCGGCGCATCGTTATCTACGGATGGCAGCTGCACTTTTAGTAGTCTATAGCAGACTCGGTGCAGTCCTCTTTTTGCACTTTTAGTAGTCTATTATAGACTCGGTGCAATCTTCCTTTTGCATTTTTTGTAGCCTGTAGCAGGCTCGGCGCATCGCCATTTACGAATGGCAGCTGTACTTTTAGTAGTCTATAGCAGACATGGTACAGTCCTCCTTTGCACTTTTAGTAGTCTATAGCAGACTCGGTGCAATCTTCCTTTTGCATTTTTTGTAGCCTGTAGCAGGCTCGGCGCATCGTCATCTACGGATGGCAGCTGCACTTTTAGTAGTCTATAGCAGACTCGATGCAGTCCTCCTTTGCACTTTTAGTAGTCTGTAGCAGACTCGGTGCAATCTTCCTTTTGCATTTTCTGTAGCCTGTAGCAGGCTCGGCGCATCATCATCTACGGATGGCAGCTGCACTTTTAGTAGTCTGTAGCAGATTCGGTGCAGTCCTCTTTTGCACTTTTTGTAGTCTGTAGCAGACTCGGTGCAATCTTCATTTTGCATTTTTTGTAGCCTATAGCAGGCTCGACGCATCGCCATTTACGGATGGCAGCTGCACTTTTAGTAGTCTATAGCAGACTCGGTGCAGTCCTCTTTTTGCACTTTTTGTAGTCTGTAGCAGGCTCGGTGCAATCTTCCTTTTGCGTTTTTTTGTAGCTTGTAGCAGGCTCAGCGCATCGTCATCTATGGATGACATTTGCACTTTTAGCAGTCTGTAATAGACTCGGTACAATCCCTTTCTCGCGTATTGTAAGTCTGTAGCAGACTCGGCGCATCACCATCTTAGGATGGTTCCTAGCACTTTGTAATCTTGTCAGCGACTCAGTGCAATCCAAGAGGATACTCACAGTTCAAATCACAGCAATGTTCCCGAGGGAGCAGCTAGAAGGAGGCAGGCTTAGGTATGCGCTTCTTTCTCTTTCCTGAATTTTGGCTCACCTAAGCACCCACACACTAGCCTCCCCAAAATTGGGGGCAACTGTAGACACTAGGTCCTGAGTAGCCTTGATGAGGATTACCCAATGATAAAATTAAGTGTGCCGATTTATAGCAAAAAAAAATGAAAGTTAGAAGTAATAATTTTCTTGTCGTTTTGATTTGTTAGGAATGAATAAAAATGTATTTTAAAAATGTTTTAAAAATTATTTTGGGTAAAAAAAGTGAGTTTTTAATTTTTTATGTTTTACAGAATATTTGAAAAAAAAAAAAAAATTTAGCGCTAATGTCTGGTTGCGGTAGCGCTGGGCGCGCACCGCAGTGCCCCAGTGCGCAAGCGGAGCGCTCGGGGCACGCTCGCCCGCGCGCTGGGCGACGTGCAGCGCGCTGGCCCACGTGCGCTCCGCGCAGGCGCGCGCCCTGCACGCGGGGACGCCCATCAGGCGCTCCGACGGGGCGTCCCTCGCCCCTTGGTCGCCCATTTTTTGATTTTTGGCCATTTTGGCCTCAAAAATTCATTTTTTTTCAATTTTTTTTTTTGTAGAATTCAATGGTAAAAATTTTAAAATTCCAAACATTTGATTTTTTTCAGTTTTTTGGTTTTATTGAAATTAAGTCAATTTAATTCTTCAATTAAAAATTTTAATTTTAGGGGAAAATTAAAGGGGGGATTTTCTTTAGAAAATTAGTTTTCTTCTTTTTTCTTCTCTCAAATAAATACTCTCAAATTTTCTAAAGATTTTTTCCAAGTGAATTTTTGAGACAAAAAATAACAATTTTTGTTCTAGAGAATTTTTTTCTTTTCATCAAACAATTTTTATTTTGAAACAAATAAATCAATTATTTGTTTTTAAGTAAAAATCCATTTTCAATGTATTATTTTTCTAACTTTATTCTTACAATCAAGACAAGAAATTAGATCATTTACCTTCATTTCTTCAAGATAAATTTTGAGGCTAAACATTTTTGGCTCAATTTCTTAATTTAATTTTTAATTTCATTTTTTTGTTTCCAATTAATTAGTTAACATGTAAATTCTTTTAGTTCTATTATTTTCTTCTTATTTAATTAATCATCATGTAAATTCTTTTAGATCTATTATTTAATTGTTCATGTTCTTGCTTCTTATTTTTTAATTGTTCATATTATTATTTCTTATTCTTATTTCTTATTTAATTGTTCATGTTCATATTATTGTCATCATTTTTGTTTATATATATTATTAGTATTATCATTTAACATGTTTTAAAATAATTTACTTATTTTATTTTTTCATTTTATTCTTCCATATTTAATTGGTTTGTTCATCTTCTTTGATATTATTATTATTATTATTATTATTATTATTATTATTATTATTATTATTATTATTATTATTATTATTATTATTATATTTGATTGTTCATCTTCTTTGATATTATTGATATTATTATTATTATTATTATTATTATTATTATTATTATTATTATTATTATTATTATTATTATTATATTTGATTGTTCATATTCTTTGTTGTTATTGTATTATTATTATTGTAGTTATTACCATCATTAGTATTATTATTATTGTCATTATTCTTATTCATTATTATTATTAATATTTTTATTTATATTTCTTATGCATGCTGAATTTTATGTATATTATATTTTTTATGCATGATTGAATGTTATTGTTGTTATTCTATGTTTTTATGCATGTTAAATTCTATCATCATTATTATATGCTTGTTCATGCATGTTGAATTTTATTATTATTATGATATTCTTTTTATGCATGCTAAATTGTTAATTAGTTAAATTGCATATTTTTATTATGTCGTTTTAATTAGCTTGACATACATGATACAATTTTGTTTGCATTAATTTAATTGTTTTCATGTTATATGTTTAATTTTTTTTTATTACTAACTTCATTTTCATTTATTTTTATTTTCAATAGTCATTTTTATGTGTGAGTTTTTGCCAAGTAGGAGCCCATAGAGACTTGTAGATACCATTTGGATGTTGTTCTTTTTTATTGTTTTTTCATTATTTTGCTTTTATTTGGGTTTATTTTATTATTATTATGTAATTTGTAATAATAAATTTATTTTTATGCACGCTAATTAAAAAGTCACAAAAATATTTCTATTTATTAAACTTGGGTTTTTCTAAATAAAAATGGGACTAATGTTCTAGTTTTTTCTCATCCAAAATAAATTGTCACTTTAAAATTAATTTATTTAATTATGCATGAGAGGACCAACGTCCTCATCTTTAACAAATAACCCTTTTTATGTATGAATTGTATTTTATTTACAAATTGGGGTTGTATTTCGCCCCTAGTTTTGTTGTAATATATTTTATATGCTTTATTTTAAATTCATTTTTTACTTACCGCTTTATTTATATGTTTGACATGCACGTTAAATTAAATTGCATTAAAATTGAATGAGAAAAGGCATGAAACGCTAAATTCAAAACTTGATCATAAACTTAGCCAAAGTATTAATAAATGGGAAGTCCCGAACCATCTCTGATCTTTGGGCTCAACGAGGCGAGAGGACCATTTCAATGTTCCATTGGACTGGGACTTCCAAGTTACCTCTTGTGTCCCGTAAAAATGACTTAATTTACAATCCTAGGCTCCATAGGGTTAGAGGGTCATTCCAATGATCTATTGGGGTGATTGCCTCCAAAATCCCTTTGGTTTGCCCAAAATGGATATTATGCGCCGTCTTAGGCTCCTTGAGACGAGACGAACTTTCCCAATGTTTTATTGGGTGGCGACTCCATGAAATCTCCTTGTTGCCCAAAATAGACGCTCTTGTAAATACCTTATAAGTTTTAATGAACCTCTCTCGATCGCCCTAAAGTCGGGCTTTCGGGGACATCGGGGTTCGGCGCGCGTCACACAACCTTATACACTTTCTTTGATATTGATATTTACTTGGAACTCTCACTTGAGATAATGACTTGGGTATCCGAGACTTATATCAAGATCCTTCACTGCCTAGGTTTTCTAACCTTTTTTCTCAATCTTTCAGGTTCGCCAAGTCCATTCTCTTAAACTTAAGGCCCTAAAGGATTTAATGAGTTTTCAATTAGAGTTTAAATTTTAAAGTTAGAACCTAAAAATGTATCTAAATTTCATAAATTCTATAAATTTAGTGATAGTACACATCATTTCTTACAGGCCCACAGACAGCTCAAGGCCCAGGGACCAAATTGCAAGACAGCGGCCTCTAAGAGATAAGTCCTATCAGAAGCATGTAACCTATCTACTCAAGATTGTAAGCTGCCACTGAACTCGATCGGATTGCCATGTTATACCAGTAGCACTAACACACTCAACCGGGTAGGTCAGCCAAATCATTACTCGGCCATGCTCTGTACTTACCTACTACTTGAGTACTCTTTCCAGCTACGTCTCTCTTTCTCTCTTTCATTTTATAAATACTCCAATTAAAAGGTACTGAGGGATGATATCCAAATTCTCTTATTACCTTTTCTTTCTTTAAAAGTCTTTTACTAACTTAAGTTTCGGAGAGCTATCGCCTGGTCCGACCGGGCTAGCCTTGTTTGTAGGTCTTGGGATTCAACAATACTGATCGACTTGTATAACTTTTCTCATTACAATTTTTCCAAGAGTATCATTTGGTGCTTTCATTGAGAGGAACAACAACAAAAATTATAGCGAACATTCAAAATCCAGAGCTGAAGATCAGTCCAATGGGAGCACTAGGAGATCGAGGTCCCAAATTGAAATAGAGATCAATAAAGCTCCACTGAGATCCCCCACCAACAATCTTTTATCGAGATTCAATAATGAGTTTCTGGCACAACCAGATTCTACCCCAGTGATAGCTAGAGATCTCAAGATGATCCCCTTTGATGACAATGAATGATAACTTGGGATACGCATGTACCCCTAAAAGAAGGCTTGTAAAGAAAATGAGGGGAGAAATAGATGATAGCATGACGAATAAAAATGAGCAATGGGTTTTACAGATAATTAAGAAATTCGACCTTGGCCATCCAAAGAAATCGATTTTCAATGAAAACATAGTATCACCTTTCAGCCAAGAAATCAAAAAGGCAAGGCTGCCCGGCAAATTCAAAGAGATCAAAATGCCCAGATATACAAGTAAAATTGATCTAAAATGCCATATATCTGAATTTCTAACATATATTCAAATATAATCGTTTCATGATAGAGTATTTTGTAGGCTATTCCCTACCACCATTACAGGTGATGCCTCGGATTGGTTTTATGATTTGCCTCCAGAATTAATCTATTCTTTTAAGCATCTCAGAGATTTGTTCATCACGAGAATCATTATGCAAATAAGACCTTCCAAATTCATAAATAATTTATGTACTATAGTATAGAAATTTAATGAAAGTCTAAGAGACTACATCAATAGATTCAGGCTCTCATGTCAGAAATAAAGAACTTGCATTATAGCTTGGAGGCGAATGCTTTGGCGAATGGAAGAAAAAACATTTGTTCGATTCCATCATCATTTAACCCTCGACGGACTTTACAGATCTCATAGAGAGCTAATCGGTACATTCAATTAGAGAATGCACAAAAGGCAAAAGGTGGACTCTTAGAATCCAATCAAGCCCAACCGATTGGATAGGATGGAACAAGAAACAAAAGTCCCAAAAGAAGGAGTTCATAAAAAAATAAGGCAGGAAAAAAGAAGGTAAATATGGTATATCAGAATGCCAGGCAAGCAGTTAAGTTAAAACCCTTACTCCGCTCAATGCTTCTCCATCACAAGTCTTAATATGGATCAAAGAGAATCATGCCAAGGTAAATTGGCCAAAAAAGTGATCCAAATGATCCCATGCTTCGAGAGACAAACACAAATATTGTTAATTCCATAAAGATGTTAGCCACACTGCAGACGATTGCAATGTGTTAAAATAAGAAATCAAGAGACTCTTACAAAAGGGTTCCCTTAAAAGATTCATAGGCCTAGCATTGACGAACTCCTGTAAATTGCCTTATAGAGGAAAGGGCCAATTGGACTCTAAAGAAGATGATAATGAAATAAGAAGGCCAAGAGACTCCGACAGACCACAATAGAGAATAGGACAAAAGCTGGGAGTTATTAGTATGATTGCAGGAGGATTGTCTTATGGACAAAGCATTTTGAAAAGGAAAAAGTGGAAAAGAGTATACTTCTCAGCAGCATTTGAAAATCTGTAATCAGTTACAATTTCCCTCGAGGATGCAAGAGATTTAAACTTCCATCACGAGGATGCGCTGGTTGTGGAGGTTAGTATAGCCAACTTCAAAGTAAGAAGAATTCTAGTTGACAACGATAGCATAGTAAATGTCCTCACCTTAGAGGCTTATCGAAAGATGAAACTGCCAAATAAAGAGTTGAAGTCATGCACCACCCCACTAATTGGGCTTGGCAATGCCACTATCCCCGTGATGGGATCAATATAACTCTTCATCGAGCTTGGTGATGAGAAAATCACACATAAATGTCGAGCAACTTTTGTGATCATAGACATGAACTTCGCATATAACGCGACTTTTGGAATACCCCTATTATTAGAAATAGTGGTAGTCACTAGCATCAAATATATGGTTATGAAGATTCCCATAAAAAAGGGAATGGCGATCTTAAGGGGAAATCAAATAGCCTCAAGGGAAGCTTATGTTGTAATGTTAAAAGAATTAAAGCAAGCATACATAGTCGAGGAAAAGAAGGAAAATGAAGATGAATCCGATTGACCCAGGATAGGCCCAAAAGGGGAACTCATCACCAAGGAGCTTGCCCTGGGTAGGAATGTTTAGATCGGAGGAAACAAGAAAAAAGAATTTGAAAACGAGTTAACACAAATACTAGTGATTTACCAAGCTTTTTTTGCTTGGAAACTTGAAGACATTCCGGGCATATATCCAAAAGTCATAACACACAAATTAAATGTAGATTCTAGTTTCCCCCAATAAAGCATAAATTGAGAAGACATACGCTAGATAAAAAGAAATTCATATCTGAAGAAATCAATAGGTTAATGAAAGCTGGAACTATTAGGAAAGTTAAATACCCTAAATGGTTAGCAAATGTGGTGTGCTTGTATAGAAGAAAAATAGGAAAATGAGAATGTGTGTCGACTTCACCGATCTAAACAAAGCTTGCCTAAAAGATAGTTACCCTCTACCTAGCATCGATCAACTAATGGATGCCATAACTTGTCACGTCATCAACTCCTTGTTATATGCTTATGCTGGATACTATCAGATCCTGATATGGTTCTTAGATTAGGAGAAAACAAGCTTTATCACGAATGACGGCACCTTTTGCTACAAGGTAATACCGTTTGGACTAAAGAATGTATAAGCAACCTACAAGTAATTGATGAATAAAATCTTCAAGGAGCAGATCGGCACAGGTCTGGAAGTCTACGTTGATGACATAATAGTCAAGAGTAAGTGCTTGGAGGAACATGCAGCTGATTTGCATAAGGTGTTCGCCACTTTCAATCAATTTCGGATGAAATTGAATCCTGAGAAATGCATCGTCAGAGTACCTTCGGGAAAGTTCCTAGGCTTCATGGTATCGAAAAGGGGAATTGAAACTAACCTAGAGAAAACACAAGCCATTCTATATATGTAGCCCCCAACCAGTATAAAGGATGTTTAGAAGCTAAACGAAAGAATTACAACTCTGGGCAAATTTATCTCTTCCTCAGCTAAATGATGCACTCCATTTTTCAAGAAGTTGAGAAAATAATATGCCTTCACATGGGATGAAGGGTGCCAAAGGGCATTCGGAAAATTAAAGCAATTTTTAATGAACCGGCCATTATTGAGTCGACCAATCTCAGGTGGAAAACTTTATTTGTATTTGTCCACTTCAGGGAAGCAATAGAGGCTGTTCTAGTTCGATCAAAGGAAAGTCAACAATTACCAGTCTACTATGTTAGCCAAGTGCTGAGAGGGCCAAAACTGAAGAAAAGTCCGATCGAACAATTGATAATTGCCTTAATAATATGCACTAAAAAGTTAAGGCGATACTTCAAAGTGCACACAATCATAGTTTGATTGGACCAGCCCCTGTGAAAAAGATTACAGATGCCAAACCTTAAACGTAAGATGGTGGGATGGGTGACCAAGCTACAGTCATTTGAAGTAAGATATGATCCCAATAATGAAATTAAAGCACAAGCTCTTGCAGACTTCATATAAGAATTTATGGGGGAAAGAAAAACTCAA